>JBBIGB010000084.1:20312777-20324674 GCA_037577075.1 Alestopetersius hilgendorfi
GTGTGTGTGTGTGTGTGTGTGTGTGTGTGTGTGTGTGTGTGTGTGTGTGTGTGTGTGTGTGTGTGTGTGATGCATACCAAAATATATCTAATAGATTAAATAGATACATAGATAGAAAGATAGAATGTGTTAGTATGTATAATGTAATGCTATGTATATCTGTATAGTATGCAGAATGTCTGTGTTTATATATAAATAAAGTATATATTTTCTGACATAACTTATTCTTTAATTATTAATTGATTGATTTGTGTTCATGTTTCAGTACAATAATCTGTCTGGGCTTGGTTCTAGATGAGCTGGTATGGACGCAAGCCGCTCCTGCATGGTAACCCCTTTCCCCGGAGCTGCCCCATTCTGTCCATCCCATCCCTGCTAGTCTGAATTATTCACCAGTGCACCGTGCCATGGTGTGTCTCCAGAGAGACGTGGAGTTGGAATGATGGGCCTGATGTCAAGCAAATGTGGAACGGATGCACTGACGTTTCCTGGAAGCCCTTACACACATGCGCAGACACACGCGTGCTCACACACACTTGAGCACACACACACACACACACATGCGCAAAAGCTGTGCTCCACACAGAGTCTTCATCAGACTGCAGAGTGCGGCAGATTGGCTGAACTAATTCAGGATTAATTGCATGCTTGTTGCAACAGGGCGCCCATATGGCCTCAAGCTTACTGAAGTGTCACTTTTGTGGTAGATCTCGCACGTCCTCCCAAGAAGCCGGGGATGGGTGGAAAGTGGTGGAAAGTGTGATTTCCTTCTCAAAGATGGCCTTCCTTGAAGCTCTTGCCATATTTGTCCCATTCTAGCAGTCAAACAAACTCATTTCGTTGCTCCTGAATTGGAGGACATGCTGGGTTAAAGTCAAAAGTCAGCTTTAGACACATAATTAAAGAAATAATTTGCCTAAAATTCAAATTGACACAGATTTCCACTGACCTCGGGCGTATTTAAACAGCCAAGATTTGTTCAGATTTTGCTTATTTGGTTCAAAACTGGACATATGAGGCTAGATTAGCTACTAGAAGCTAATAGACACCCAAAACGTTTTCGTAAATAAACCATCAAAACTTCTCTCCAGCCACTCAAACTACACTCGTACAGACTTGTAATCATGGATTCAGACTCAATATAACTTACTGTAAGCTATTGAAAGAACCAGTGTAGTGTAGCCTCACACTGTGAACAGGCTTTTTACACTACAGGGTCTGTTTTCACAAACCTCAGGAGCATAATCGGTGATCTAGAATCAGTTTTTATGACAACAAAAAGCTAATCAAAGTTCTCCTCAGCAATGTGTCTGAAGCAGTTACCTGTCGCCTGAAGTTTAGTCCATTTTAATGGCTCACTGTAAGTCTAAAATAAAGAGGCACTAAAAGCTTACCGATTAATTTTGGGTTGATTGAAAAATAATCTCAGAACAGAAGAATGGCTGATAAAATAGTATTTAAAAAACTCCTCTCAACTTCCCAAGAGCAGCAAAGTCAGTGCAGGTCAATGGCATTAATCAGGCCATTACTAAATCATGCTCACTCTAGGCTTGATGAAGATTGAGGATGAGAATGTGAAGACTGAAGAAGATGAGGCTGACAAGGAAGAACCCATCAATTTTGTTCTGTTTTGCTGTGACCGTGAGGGACTGTCATGCAGATGTTCAGGACAGGCCTGCTCCTCTGAAGTAGAAAGCCATTAAAATCAAGAGGGTCCCTGTACGCAAGTTAACCCGGTCCTCCACCACGACCTGTCTCAAATGTCTGGGAAAAATGTGATTAGGATCTGGAACTCACCCAGGAGACCGCTTTGCTCGTTATTCAGCCTGGCGATAATCAGTGATGGCCTACGGCAAGGCGGGGCGGGTTAATTTGGCTATCAACCTCCGGCCTTTTTGCAAATGCGAGTTTGTGCCCTTGCTCAGCACAGCAATGGATCATAGCACAAATATGCTGGGGTGCCAAAGGTTTAACATTCAAGTAACAAGTTCCCAATCCTGTCGTGACATTTGTCCTTGTTAACGGAGCTCTAATCTCTACAGACGTGAGACGATACCTATGTGGTATGGTAGTGATCTAGGTAGAGGCCTGTATGCAGGGTATGTAGGATTCTATATGGGTGTATATATTTATGTATATGGGCCTCTGTTCAAGTTCTGCTGCCGCCTGCAGCAAACATCTCCACTCCTTCCCCAGTACCTGTCACAACAGAGAAACGTCAACTTGCTTCGTTCCACATATGAAGTGGTACAAAGAAGGGGAAAAAAAGGTTTAGTGGAAAAAACTGAAAAAATCTACAGCATTCATTTGCAACAGATGTCCACGGAGCTGATCTGAGCTCTCTTTTGACGCTTTTAACGGCCCAGGCCACGTTGCAGTACTCTACCACTCCTAATTTAATTAACAAACTGTGGCAAACAAAAGGGCGGCAGTGTTTGGAAGAGCAAATGTTTGAGGTTGTCAGCCTCTTTGGTTGTTCCCACATTGCCAATTAGTACTGCGTTTCTCAGGGTGTGAAACCTGCCGCCGAGAGAAAGCCATTTACAGCACGAGTGACAGCAGACGACCCAGTTGGCTCAGGAGCGAGAGAAGGAGGTGGAGGAGAAAAGCTGTGGGGTGTGCCTCAAGGCTGTGTGCTCGGTCCTCACCTGTTTCCCTGCAAAGTGCCTCACACTTCGCCTTGTATCTTTGGCCTTTGTTGAGAAACGCTGGAGGTTGTCTTTCGGTAAATCTGTATATCATCATCATCTGAACAAAACCTTAAATCTCCAGAGAAAAACAACATTTCAGCATGTGTTAATGTAACAGGAACATTCTTTTTGGTCTGTTCCTCCAGAACTTTGGAGGGTTTTCAAGGTGTGGAAAAACAAATGGATAGTTTTACCTCAGATGTAGTCAGCTAAAATTTTTGGTACCCAAATTTATCTGTTTCAGAATCAGAATACTTTATTGAAATTGATAGAGGAAATTGCTCATGTAATGACTCCAATGACACGCAGAGACAAGAACAATCTAAAATATAAAATATAAATAAAATGTAAATAATAATCTGCAGAAAAAAACTATGAAATGTAAACTATGCTATATTCAGAAATGCTGGGTATACATACTATAGATAAGTAATGGGTACAAAAGGTAGTTTGGAGTATGTTATTGGTAGAGATCAGTAGTAATATTAAGTTAATTTGACACAAGCAGTGATATTGCACATGTAAGGCTATTGCACATAAGATACTGCACATAATGAAATGATTCCACATCCATTTAGAAAATGTCACACAATGTTGCGCATGGTACTGTAAGCCAACAGCACATGGGATATTGCACATGATAATGTTCAACACCTGATAAGAACACTGCACAATATTGCACATGGTAGACTGTTGCACATCATAGCAAAAATAATGCACATGGTCACACATAATGATAAATTAACCCCTTAAGAAATTACACACCAAGAAGCAAATGAGCTATTGCACAGATTATTGTGTGAATGTCTGACAAAAAGAGGAGATGTAGAGTCTAATGGCAGATGGTTAGAATATCAGCTACAAGGCTAACATTGCTGATAGAAGTCAGTATTCACCCAAATGATTCCCGTAAATACAGACCCAAAACGGTTCTTAACTGATTAAACCACATCCAAATCTTCATTAAGGTTGAGGAGACTTGTGGATGTGGTTCAAAACAAAATGACTTACAGTGGGCTGTAAAATAAACTAAGCTTCAGCATTACCAGCAGATTTTTTAGAGAGGACTGATCTTGAACCAGATTCCTCTGTATTTATGAAACACAGTAAGGTTTAGTTAATTTTTATAGCTCTCAGTAAGTCAGTCCAAAACCACGTCCACAAGTCTGGATGAGGTTTGAGTGAATTGTGTGATGTTTTGCGGATGTACTTATGCAAATTATTTGAATCACTGTTTACTTCTAGTGTTAGCAACGTTAGCCTAGTACCTCCAGTTCAAAACAGAAGAAGCAAAACTTTTGAAATTTAATTTTCACTTTAAAACGTGGCTGGTACTTTCAAATGTTTTATCTTATTTCTCAGATAAACAACAACATCAGCCTTCATTAAAACATGCCTAAGAAAAAAAAACTCATTAAATCTAGAGCATAATAATTGTGAACGCACATGCTATTAGGTACCGCACATGCTTTTGTACATGGTTGCCCTTTGCTATTCTTCGGGTCCTTTCTCTTCCACGTCCTTTCTCCCTCTTTAGAAATTAATCTCCTTCACTCTGGTCACTCCCTATAGTGGTTTGCAACAGAAAGCAATCAGCTGGCTGCTAATCCCTGTTTTGTTAGTGGGCCGTGTAGGTTAGGGGGGTCAGGGTTCAGCCCCATGAAGCTTCATGGGCCTGAACCCCTAATTGTCTCGATAGAACGAAGTATAGACCCTCTTAAAAGACTGCTTTCAGACCGCCACGTTTGGAGCTTTTTTTGTGAGACGCCAATGCGATGAAGGCCACACAAAAGATTGAATTACGGACGTGGGGTATTGGAGCCGCGGATCTTTCCAAACGTGAAAAGAGGCTTCCAGACTGAGATGTCATGTCATTTCAGCTTAGCAGAAGGGAAAGTCCATAGCCTGGAGCAGAAGGCTTGCTGGTGCCAGGCAGACAGCAGACAACAACACATCTGTTCGCTGAAAGATGTGAGCTTTCTTACACAGAGTGAGGTGCCTAGAAATAAACGGTGCTAAACAGTTCTAGGCTTGGTCCAGAACCTTCACAATGTGCAGAGGTTCTTTCATGCGTGCACATCTCATGGTTCTTCAAAGATCCATCTGCTGGAAGACTCCTCAGGGAATCCTGTTCTTCCATGGCATGGCTTCAAAGGTGCCTTTTTTTGGCACCTTTATTTTTAAGAGTGTGGGTGGTGTGAGGAAGCCGTGGCACTCTTGATGGCCTCAGGAAGTTCTGCTATTTGGACTTTGCTTTCCTGCACCCTCTGGCTTCGTCGCACCCTTGACTCCCAAAGTTGGCTCAAAAAACGCAGCCATAAGTCTGGAGGTGCTGCACATAAATATGACAGCAAGGATTTAATCGTGCTTTTAACCCCCGGGCTCTGCAAGTTCACTGTGGCTGGGGTCTTCTGTTTTAGATGAAGCGCCTGAAGCCAGCTCGCGCCCGATTTTCCCGACGGGCTGCACTGTGCCAAGAAATAAGCCAGGCTAGTAATGACAAAAGTTTCAGCCACAGAGTGAGGAATTACATGAACTAGTGACGGAGGAAGGTGAAGACGGTGCTCCGAGGGGCCATAAGTCATGTGTGTGGGAGCAGCTCGGGAGGTGTGTTGGGGGTTGGGAGTTAGTGGAGAAGGTTGCTGGTGATGGTGGTGGTGGGGGGGTGTTGCCGGGAGGCGTCCCTCCTTTTCCTCTTCCATTACTTTAATTGTTTCCAAACCGTTTGGCCTTGATGGTGCCGGAGCCCATACTCTGCACACATGCTTAAACCACACTTAACATTCCTGGGTGCGCAAGCCCTTAATCTTTCCTCCACTTTCGCTGTCACTTCACCGTGATCAGGGTGATATACAGCGCTGAGAGACATGCTGAAGTGAAAAAAAAGAAGGGGGGAGGAAGGTAGCTTTGAAGGCTTCAGCCAAAGGCAGCCTGTGTGAGTGAGTCAGTGTGAGAGAGCGTTTTGTCTTTTACTTTGTTTTTTTTCCCCCCTTCCTTTGCAAGTCATTACAGTGTCCCTTAATATGTTCAGGATATTGCGTCTTGCTCTGCACTGTTTATATCAAAAGGGGTTTTGGATGTGCCATTAGGGTAAAAAGTTGTGTTTTTTCCTGTATGTGGGGAAGTTTTTCTTGTATTTGACTCTGCAAATTACTGCTGTGGGAACAAAACACATTTTTATTCCAATATTTACTGGTTTGTCTCTTCAAAACTAACAAAAATGACTGCTCTTTAATGTTTGAGAACATCTTCTCTTTTCCGAACATAATTAAATTATATCTTTGCTTATGCCTGAGTATATTTATGACAAAGTTCAGCTTTGCTATGTGTTCATTTAACATCATCAGCAGGAATGTCTAAATTTAAAAAAAAATCACAAATAGGTTGCCCATCACTAGAATTAGTAATTAATATCCTGATCATGATTTTGTCTCCTTTTGTGTTTTTGTCCATCACTGTTCTCTCACTACAACTCCCAGCATGCATCATGCAAGTCCAACCCCATGGCTAGGCATGCCACTAAAAATCTTGGTCCCTATGAAAAATAATGGCACCTTTCATGCCAAAATCTATATCACCCAACCTAGAAAAACTGATAACCCAAACTGACAGCTCAAGTGTCATCTAGTGTTATTAGCTAGCTGTTAGCATGCAAATGCATTAACATGTTCAGAACTCCTTTTATCTTCATGGGTTTGCTCTGCAAACATATTATCAGTAAAGTACTTGCCACCTTTGTCTCCTCCAGGTGGGAAGTGACTGAATCAAGGGTTCCTAATTCTGATGCTACATATGGGCAAGGGACTGCCCATACAATCTGTTGATAGAAAGTGTGGACAATACTGAACCATGTGATGAATAGTAAGAGGGGTAAACTATACTACACACTATTCTGATCATTTTAACAAGAATGTAGAAACAAACCATACATCCGTTTCACCTGTAACTTTTTAATGGATTTCATTTAACTCACAACTATTACTACTAACACTAACTATTATTAATTCCCTGAGAGCCCCTGTTAGCGCTATGGCCCTGGAATCACCCTAAACCTCCCTTCGCTTCAGGCGCCACTGCCCATGGCACTAAAGACATATTGACCAGAAAGGTTAATAAATACAAGTGTGATATTCAGTTTCTTAGCAGTAACGTCAGCAGTCAGGCTTCCTTCTGCATTACCCAACTAGCGGAAAAAACATTCCACCCTTAAGTTTCTGCCCCAAGGAGCTTGTAGTACTCCTCCTTTCAAGACACATCATCAGACGGGGATTTTCTCATTAAATACTCTCTTTAAATACCAAAATCACTAGAGACTCGTGGCATCACAGTAGATGGAAAGTCAGCATGTTTGCAAAAGTAGTTTAGTAGTTTTTGTCCCTTTAAGTACATATACATAAACTTTAGCTCTTTCCAGCCCTGGTCAAGTGAAATGAATAATATTTTGTCATTTCTGACTACATCTGGCATTTGCTCAGCCAAAGGCTATTCTAGGATCAACCTTTCGGGAATAAAATGACTATAAAACAAGAACAAAAGTGATGCTAGTGTGGCAACATTGCAGCTTGAAGCAGATTTGTCTTTGCGTTTTCATGCATAGAGGCTTGTGCATAAAAGGTTATTAAAATCTAATCCTCTGGGCTGGTCAAGAAGTAGCCCTGAGCTTGGTCTTCCTCAGGTTGAGTTATGGTGGGCCTTTAAAGGAATCCTCCGCTTTGTCCTCCAGTATATTTTAACAGACTCTTTTGTGACAGGTCCGAGATGATCTATGGCTCTCCCTCAGAGTAAAAACACACTCCAATCTCTTCCTCCCTCTGCTTTCCCCACCCTGTTTGATAGATGGCTGGGCCTTCCCCCCGTTGCCCCGCACACACCCCCACTTTTCTTCCCCGATGGTCCTTTATATCAGTCTACAGACCTCGGCTGAGAGGAAATGTGCCTGCCACATGATGGTGATGTCTTGATTTTCCCAAAAGTTTCCCATTTCCTGTGAGCTCTGAGTCACACTGGCCCACAGAAAGGCGTCCTGAAAGTATTGAGCCCAGGTTCTCCTCGCCTTGTTCCCTGATTCATAACCTATAGTAAATCTGTAAGCAACTGCAATCTCCTGTGAAAAAGGAACGACTCCCTTGATACAATTTTCCACCCCAATTCCATGCATTTTATGGCTCATAAACTCACGTTTATGACCCTGTATGTAGTTGTCCGTTTTTCATTGTCAGTTTAAGTTTACTTTGGTAGAAAAGCTCATAGCAGCCAAGAACGTTCTTAGAGAGCTCTGAAGAGATTTAGGCTAGCTTTATATGGTAAAACTTCAAGCAGCTAGCAACTAAACTATTACTAAACAGTTTTTCATTGAGCACATTTGATTGTTGCTGGTTAGTTAGGAGAGAGGAAGATTTGTGGTCAGTAGTTGTTAGTTGTTTCTACTTTTATATATGATATAAAATCTTCTGCAATGTATTATGTAGCATACATTTGCATATTTGTATCAATTTTCTGTCAAGAAATTAGAAAAGAAGTGACTATTTATTGTTTTAAAACTCAGCACAGCAGGTTACCAAATCAAAACAAATGCTAGCACAAGCAGCCATTCACACATTTCTAGCTGGGTAGCTAGCCAGCAACTAAAGTTGGTTATCAACAAATTTTATTTACAGATTTACAACTCTGTTTTTTCCCATGAAAGCTAGAAGAAGACACTGCAGGCTAAAACAGAACAAATAGCTTTAATGGTAGCATTAGCTGGCCACCTAATTAGCTTGTTAAGATAACTGGTTATCAGGAAATATTCCAAAAAATCGGTTTATTGCCATGAAAGCTAGAACATTAACAGCTTTAGCTGACTAACCAACTAGGCAGTAAAGCTAACTGCTTATCAACAAATTAACATTGTTTACAGACACAAGCACAGATTCCATTTAAACATTAGCTGGCTAGCTAAAGCCTAGTTATTTATTAACAAATTGACTATTAACAAATAAGTGTTATTCTAAGAGGCCAGTTTTATATTTTTGTTTATATTGAGTTGATTGAAATATTTATTGTTTATATTGAGTTGACTGAAATGATATCATCGACTGTGATCATGGGACGTTAGCAAAGATTTGTTTAGCAGTTTCACGGAAGCCTCATTGCATATAACCTGAGAACTTTTATGTTATTTTTTTAATATGTCAGATGACCAGATGGCTTCTCAATAATTTAACCACATTCAGGGCTGCAATTGACCTGTTCCAACAAGCCAAACAAGGCCAGTTTGTGAGGTCTCGCTAGTCAGTTTTCTCTTGGGTGCTAGCCCACTTTCCCATTCCAGCAAAAAAATTCCCCCTCATCTTAGTGACAGCTTCCCTTACATGAGCAATGAGGCCGACATCAATGCAAACCCTATCAAAGGCCTTCAAAAGAAAAAAGTCTGTTCTGCAGGGTCTTTCTGAGAGGGACCCGGTAATCAGGACAATATCAAGGCGACTAGCGTGAAGAGAGCGGCAGGACGTAACCTGACTCAGCGCGGCCCTGCAGGAGTTAATTCAGGGCTGGATATTCTACTGTGGATGGGGCCGTTCCTTTGTGCCGTCCAGAATCAACATCACCGCACTTCACCCCATTCCAGTGACATTCCAGTTTAGAATCTGACTCTGAGAGATCGAGGAAGACATGCTCTTTAATGAAAAATAACTAGCAGGAATTAACCCCTGAACATCTGGATGTGGGTCCACCCTTCAGAGCTGCAACCTACACGAGTTTCACAATGTTTACCAGCTCAATCATAGTTAATGAATAATAAGTCTTGAGATGAACAGACGAATAATAAGCCTATGTGAGTGTGTGTGTGTGTGTGTGAAGGGGGTAAAGTAAACTGTGGACAGGACGTGGCTCTTTGCGCAGCGGCCACGGGCTCTGCAGTGACAGAAATGTTTCTCTTGGCTGCTGGGGACAGGCAGCTGGCTGGGGCTGAACATTTACCACTCCATTGTTCTGCCCTCCATAACATAAACAGGGCCTTTCCTGTCCGAGGCTGCCCACGCTCAGGCCTGGCGAAGGAGCGCAGTCGGCAGAAGAACAGCTCGGAGCAGCAGGCCTGTGGACAATGGCTTTGTAGTGCTCCTATGAGGAAATGCCAGCACATTCCACTGACAAACTACTCTTTCAATGCACAGTTTGTCTAAGCCATACTCTAACCTTTCATCTATGGTCAGTTTCTGACCACTGAGCCACTCTTGGTGGGATATTTTTGGTTGCTGGACCCTCAAACTAGCAGCGACATAGACATTAAAACTCCAGACATATGTCAGTGCCATTGGAGTCCTGAGAATGATCCACCACAAATCTGGTCACAGAGGCCAGTGAGTGGAAGGACACGGTGGGTGCTGCAAATAAAGTGGCTAGTAAGTGGAAAGATGTTTAATGATCAATCGCATTCAATCATAACCCTAAACCTAATTTTAACCAGGTGTCAACATTATAGTAAATTTAACTTTTCATTAGATGAACCAGTAGTGTCTCCAGAGTATGGGGGAATACACAAAAGTGGGCCCCAAAAATCACGGGTCATGGGCAGGGTTCCAGGCAAGCTTTAGCAGCTCTTATCTCAGAGTGACAAGAAGAGAGAGTGTGTGGTCTATCAGTGTGTATGCTCTTATGTGATTGACAGCGGAGCGTGTTTGAGGTCAAGAGGTGTGAGGGCTTTGTTCGCAACACCTTGCTTTCCTGCTCTCGCACCCACTGCAGAGGGAGGTGTTTGTGGGTCAAGTCTGAAATTCCCCACCACACGTCTCGCTGTCACCTTCACCAAATGTGGTCCTGAAACGCCAGACCAAATGGCTCTGCTGTGACTGAGCTCATTTTATGGTTTCAGTCAATCGTAGGCCCATTAGAGGAACAGCATAACAGCAAATCCAGTTTATAAAATGTACCCCTCATTTCGAATGTAGTCGATCAGCCAAGACAGTATTTTCTAGTTACATGTTTAATATCGCTAACACCTATCTACTCCTCCAGCGCTAGGCCTTAATCATCGCAATCATCTCAAACCCTATCAGGTTGTTCAGTAATCTCTAATACACTTGTTTTTGTGATTTCTGACACTGTACGATAACCACTGTTATCCATAAACATGGTCAGAAGTAAATTAGCATTAAAAACTGTAGTAGCAGCAACATTGAAGCCTGTCCATAATTCAGTAGATGCTCGAAAACAGAAAGTCATGCAGTGTCAGAAACCACATAATCAAGCCTATTTTAAACACATTTGAGGTGAGTGACGATTTAGGTCTGCTTACTAAATCCCTTTCCTACATTCCTCGGCTGATCATCTACATCTAGGTGAAAATGTAAAGTGTAAATGTGTAAATCTGATCTTTAGCTGAGCTTTCAGCTCTTTTTTGAAGGCTGGATTTCAGAGCAAGACAAAGAAAACAGAGCGTGGAGCCTCTCTGAAGGGCACAAGGGCAAGGAAGAGAGGCAGAACCACTAGATCCTGAAGCCAAATGGGATCACGCCAGCAGCCCATGGTGTTTAAAGTAGGAACCAAACCAGAAACCCTTCACGCTCTCACACTAGAATCATTACTAACTGATCCGCTAGCAATAGGGACCCTATTTGTTTACCTAAAAGGAAAGTCCCCCATTTTTCCCAAGATTTCTGCATAATTCGATGGTTGAGATGTAAACAAACTCATTCAAAGTGGTTTGGTGTGAAATACTTTGCTCAGAAGAAGATTAACGACTCTTTGGTTCTTTGTAGAGGCTGTGTATTCAAACCGACATCACAATGTCTCCAACACAGATACAGCCATTTTATTTCCTATCAATCATCAATACACAAATATACATCTTCTGAGTGTTTATACGGAATGTTGACGATGGGAAATTAAGAGCAAATATGACCTGCCGCATCCCTCCTTTATGTTTGAGACCAGAACCTCCCTCTTAGTGTCTCAGGCATCAGATTCACATAAGCATTTAATGGAAAAACTTTCTGTGAGAGAGCTTTTAGAGGCAGACGTCTGGTTCCATTAAACATCTCTGTGAATAATTTCTTGAGTTTCTCTAGTATTTCACTTTCAGAGCAAAACTTGTTTATCTTAACCACTGAATTATGCAGGAATCGGTGGAATTCGGTTAAAAGTCATTTAGAATCGCAAAAATCTCAATAACTATGATAATAAAATGGGTCCAAGTGATACGGTCATGCTTTCCTTCCGTTGAAC
>JBBIGB010000084.1:20338886-20351296 GCA_037577075.1 Alestopetersius hilgendorfi
CCTACCCACCCTCACCACCTGAGATCTGCCAGTGAGGAAGTCCAGCACCCAGCACACAGACGGCTGTTGAGTCCCAGATCCCTCAGCTTAGTGAACAGTCTACTGGGCACTATTGTGTTAAACGCTGAACTGTAATCTATAAACAACAGTCTCACATAGTTACCCTGTTTCTTGTCCACGTGGCTGAGAGTGGTATGCAGGACGTGGGAGATGGCGTCCTCTGTGGATCGTCATACTTTCGGGAGAGTGACCAAAGACAAGCACAAAGGGGATACAGTCATATGATACGATATCTGCTATCTTCTTTAAGAGCTTACAGAAGAAAGATGAAGATGAATTTGGTCTTGGATGGGGAGAGGTCCAGTAAAGATTCCTGGGGCCTCCTTTACCCAGTGTGCTGAAGCACAGGTCTGTGCAGAAAGGGTTAGGGTTAGCCATACCTGCTCATATCCAGGTAGCCTACCGTCCAGCCTGGGATTTCTGGATAGCAGTGCGTTCCAGCGTGAGGTCGGTGATAGATTCGGCATTTCTCAGCCAATATTCTGCAGCAGGGTTGGGTGCAGTAATCTCTCTGGTCCCAAACTACATTCAGTTTCTTTACGCAAGTCCAGCACAAGTGGAAGCTAAGCAGGGATTTCATGCCATCGCTGAGTTTCCTAATGTTACAGTGATATAGGAGCAGTAGACTACACTCACATAACGATTTAAAGCTCCATCCCAGAGCGAATAGAATTATGTGAACAGGAAGAGGTTTCATTCCCAGCTTCTACTTCTGTAACAAACACACAGTCTCAGTTTCAGAAAGGTTTATTTTCTTTGCGCTTCTTCCAGCAAGAAATGTTTACAATCTCCACACAGTTACTGAACTTCTGACATTCTGCACACACCAGCATACACTCACCACAACTACGGGACTCTCACAAACAATAACACTGTAAACCCTCACTGCATCATTCTGCATTAGACATGCGACTAATACTTAATATTACATTAATATTCAACTCTTTCAATATATGTAAACACAATGTTATTTTCGTATTATTGAACAGTGATTTAGAAGGTGTGGGATTCATCATTGCTGATAAATAAATCTCACGTTTGATTAATCTCACTTTTTCTGTTCTTACGCACATTCTAAATTTCACTCCTACGATAGAATTTAGAATTATTTCTACTCTTGATAAATGAGCCCCCTGGCCCTTCTGCTCTACCCTAACACCTAGTAATACTGTTGGCCAAAAAGGACTTCCCCCAAACTCATTAGACCTCTTTTTCTTCCTCTGACAGCTACCATCATTTATTTTAACTGGTAAAATACAGGCCACTATAATGAGCCAGTAAATGCAGGTGAACAGTGGGTGTGGCCTATGAACTGGTAACTCGGGGCCTGCAGGATAATCTCCATTATGAAGGCAAATTCATCAGGAACTCTCGTCTACAATTACCAAAACTGCTCTCTGAAAAACAAATGGCATGTATATGCTTTCTCTCAAGCGTAGATGTGTTGGTGTACTCAGAGAGTACTTGGATTTTTCCCACAGTGAGCAGTGATACAGTTTTGGTCCTGTATGAATGTGCTTGTGTGTTTGGAGATTATCCAGTTGACATGCTCTGATTGGCTAATATTCCTCACAGGTATGTAATTCCAGATTCCATCTTCATATTTCATCATATTTTGACTCACAAATGTGACGGTGTGGTGCCACTTCTATTACATGCTTATAATCACAAACATAAGGGAATTACAGACAGACAACAAAACTTACAGCAATAAAGGCACATTAATTACAAGTAGATGCACTGCAGAAGTTCAGAGAATAAGAGGCGATTAGCGGCATCCAAGCAGATGCAGATTTTGTAGCTGTGTTGCACCTCCATCTTATGGCTGGTTTGTGTGAAATCAGGTAAATAGTGTCTATATGTGGTTATAGATGGACCCACAAAATAGAAACACAGGCATAACCTGGCTGCTGAGTTTTGATTGGCTGTTTGTGACCATTTTGTTGAGTGAGAGAAACTGAACTGTAGAAGATGTAGACAAAAGTATAAGCACAGCAAATCTTAGCATTTTAGCTTAAGCAGTTCTATGCAGGGGCATGAAAACACAAACCTCTTATTGTGGATCAGCTGTATAGGGCTACAATAATTGGAATCTTTAAGTGGTGGTAGGAGCCTAGTAGGTCAAACATGTGCCTGCGAACCCCATGCATAGGGATGACAAACATCACACAGGAGAAAATCCCAGCCTTCATCAGACAGAACTGGTAAAAATACAGGTCAGATCAATGATAGAGTTGAGACTAACAACTCAGTATCAGCATGATAATCACACGGGTAACAAATACGATTCAGGAACTTTCTAATAATATTGACAATTTGTACAAGTAAAAAAACATCACAAACACATGTCAGGGCATTCCTCTTCCCTCTTAATGCATTTATGTGTCTTTAAAGTACTCGAATGCCTGAAGTTCTTCCCACAGTCTGAGCAGTAATACGGTTTCTCTCCAGTGTGGATGCGCTGGTGGAATTGAAGACTCCGTTGGTGAGTAAAGTCCCTCCCACAGTCCGAGCAGTGAAACGGTTTCTCTCCAGTGTGGATGCGCTGGTGGAGCTGGAGACTACTTTGGTGAGTAAAGTTCCTCCCACAGTCCGAGCAGTGATACGGTTTCTCTCCAGTGTGAACACGCTGGTGTCGCTGTTGACTGCTCTGGTGGGTAAAACTCTTCCCACACTCTGAGCAGTGGAATGGTTTCTCGGAGGTGTGGATGCGCTGGTGTACTTTCAGATTACACTTTTGACTAAAGCTCTTTCCACAGTCTGGACAGGGATATGGTTTCTCTGATGTGTGAATGCACTGGTGTACTTTCAGATGATAGTTTTTACTAAAACTCTTCCCGCACTCTGAGCAGAAAAATGGCTTCTCTCCGGTGTGAATGCGCTGATGTTGTAAGAGTATATCATGTCGACTGAACCTCTTCCCACACTCTGAGCAGTGGAAAGGCTTCTTCCCTGTATGAACAAGCTGGTGTTGCTGGAGAATGTAGTTTCGACTGAAGCTCTTCCCACACTCTGAGCAGCTAAAAGGCCTCTCTCCTGTGTGGAGGCGCTGGTGTCGCTGTAGACTGGTTTGGTAGGTAAAACTCTTCCCACACTCTGAGCACTGATACGGTGCCTGTGACGCGTGGATGCGCTGGTGGGATTTGAGATTACTCTTCTGATTAAAACTCTTCCCACAGTCTGAGCAGTGATACGGTTTCTCATCTGTGTGAATCCACTGGTGTGCTACAAGATTGCACTTTTTATTAAAACTCCTCCCACATACAGAGCAGTAGTGAACTTTCTTCTTAACGTCAGATGTATCAGTATGGAAAGTGCCTCTGGACGTATGCGGAGTTATTTCATACATGATCTCGCTCCAGTTCTGCACTTGCTAGCATTTCCTGCTGGCTTGGTGGAGATGAATGGTCGAACACTAGCTGGAAACTCTGGTGGACATCTCCAGGCAGGAGGACACTAGGAACAGAAGAAGACTTTCCTAAGGTGGCCATTCATTTCCAGGGAAGGAAAAGAAAAGGATGTTAAAGGCAATAGAGGTGTTTTTTCATCACATTTACTTTGAATTTACCCACCAGGAACGTTTTGGTAATTTGACGAGAACAGCCATGAGTGAAGAGTAAAGAGAATCAAATGAACAATGTCATTTATATGATTGGCAGCAAAGCTGGTGGCCTATTCAGCATGAACACGCCAAATTACCTCCAAAATAATGACTTTAGATGACGTGAGGAAATCAGTCTGCTGGGTTTTGTTCTACCTTTAAGTAAACAAACTGGACTAAGAGGGCATTTTAAGTGAAGCTGTATTTAGTGGAGATGCACTCCCACAGCATTTCTGCCCGCAGAACTTCCTCTGACAAACTGTGACCATAATCAGCTTTTTATACCATAAAACAGACAACCTGATATCTACCAATCAATCAATCAATCAATCAATCAATCAATCAGTCAATCAGTCAATCAGTCAATCTTTGAGATCCTTGGCTGATGTCTGTGAAGGTTGTAGCTGTGTATATTTAATCAACTATTGTTCGCTCAACTGTTCATGTGGTTTTAGAAGTATGAAGCTGTCTTTGTTATTATGGTAACATAATTCTGAACTATGTCTGGTAAGATATTTATTCTCAAACGCATCTATTCAGACTAAATTCCTACAATTCTTAAATTTAACGCATGCAAAAATTAAGTGATTTTATTCAAAATAATTTTGCAATTCCTTCTGCAACAATGACCAAAAAGTTACAATGTTATCGCTTCTCTCGGATCATGAGATGATTCTGAGAAGTGTGTTCTCCAGAATTAGAGACAGACTGATTGTAGGTATGAAGAATTGCCCATCAGACACAATATAATCAGACTCTGCACCAAATCTTAGCAAAACAATCCCCGGAATATACCAGAACGAGGAAAAGTATCGAACAGTACTGAGACTTGAAAAACTGTTCCAGGAAAAAGTCTAGAATGTTATTTGGACTCAGGCTTCTGGTTTGAGCAGGTTAAGAGAGGTTACAGAAATGTGTTTACAGAAACGTTTTCAGTGACCCCTGTATTTTAGCGTTGTTAGCTACATTAGCCTCTTAACCTGCTCAAATGCAAAACTAAAGATGTCAAATATCTTGCCAGAACACCTGAGGTCAGTAGAACATGAAACGCATGTCAAATGTTCCTGGTTATTAAATATTAGGCATTTTTTTCTTGCCTCTATGGCTTTTCTTCTCTACAAATCCCGCTCCAAGGGTTTCTGAGGGGGAGAAGGGAAGCAGTGTGCAGAGCCGCTGAAGAACTTCTTACTTTCAGAAGAGAAGATCTTGCGTTCTCCCTCCAAACCTGGAGCTCCTATAAGTATTATTATCTTCTACTTCTTCTCCTGTGGGTCATGGTGGGTGAGAAACTAGATGTTTATATCGCCACCTATCGTCGTTCTCCGCAACTAGGAATCCGTGGGTTTAAAACGGTCAGAGGTGTCTGCCGATTAAACCCGTTACACAGGTTGAACTCGACGATAGGTGGCGGTATAAACAGCTAGTTTGCTTCTTGTCATTCAACGAAGAAAATGACGCGCAGGAGCTTCAGGTTTGGAAGGACTCAGGATCTTCTCTTCTGAAAGTAAGAAGTTCTTCAGCTGCTCTTCACACTGTCTCCCCTCTCCCTCTCAGAAACGGTTGGAGAGGATTTTGTCTTCTTGCAGAATGTGTTCACCAACATGGAAGCGTTCTTCATCCTCCTCTCCTGAGGAAGCTAATGTTAGAACATGGAAGGATGATCATTTCCAAACCTGAGGCAAACACTCGTTCAAGTATTCATTTGATGCTACCTGTTATTCTCAGTAAGACCAATGGCTATTCTTGACTAATCTTCTCAAATCATGAATTGCTTACTGATGGGCTTACAGTGTTATTAAATGGGGTAAAGTGAAAGTAAATCTTCTGTTCGTAGTGAGCACCTTCCTGGAGATGCCAGCGAGAGCTAACTGTCACACAGCAGAACTTTTTATGGTTAAAAATGAAAGAATGGATTCCACATCTGAAAGAAGAAATCGGAAAAACACGGTTAAAAAGAAAGTTCACCAATGCTCAGACTGTGGAAAGAGCTTCAGTAATAGCAGTAATCTAAACATACACCAGCGGATTCACACAGAAGAGAGGCCGTATCCCTGCCCAGACTGCGGGAGGAGGTTTAACCAAAAGGGAAACCTCAGAGCACACCAGCGCATCCACACTTCAGAGAAACCGTATCACTGCTCAGACTGCGGGAGGAGGTTTACTGACCGGAGCATTCTACAGCGACACCAGCACATCCACACCGGGGAGAAGCCCTTCTGCTGCTCCGAGTGTGGGAGGAGATTCAGTCAGCAGAATAACCTCCAAACACACCAGCGCATCCACACCGGAGAGAAGCCGTATCACTGCTCAGACTGCGGGAGGAGGTTTAGTCAGAAGAATCATCTCCAAACACACCAGCGAATCCACACAGGAGAGAAGCCGTATCACTGCTCGGAGTGTGGGAAGAGTTTCAGAGACGGAAGTACTCTGATAAAGCACCGGCGCATGCACAGCGGGGAGCGGCCCTATCAGTGCTCAGAGTGTGGGGACAACTTTAAACGGCACTTCAGTCTCCAGGAGCACCAGCGCGTCCATACCGGAGAGACGCCGTATTACTGCTCCGAGTGTGGGGACAGTTTCAAACGATACTATAATCTCCAGCGGCACCATCGCGTTCACACTGGAGAAAAACCGTACCGCTGCTCAGAGTGTGGCAGGAGCTTCAGACACTCCAGCACTTTAAAGACACATAAATGTATTAAGAGTGAAGGAGAAACATCTGACGTTTGTTTGTGATGGGACAGTTTTTAATGTTGTAAGATAAAGCTCTCTAACATAATGATGAAAGTTATCCCCCCCTCAAAAACACTAAGGTATAATGTGGATCATACAGTTTTATTAAAATTAACTTGTTAAATTGCAAGCAATGATCGTTTTTAAGTGAATGCTGTAAGTCAGTGCTTCTCAATTATTTTCTGTTACGACCCCCCTAGGAAGAAGTAAACAATTTCCTCCGGGATAAATAAAGTTTTCTGATTCTGATTCTGATAAACAACTCTCCACCGCGACTGTAAATAGTATCATTTGTCTAAAAAAAATGTTAAAATACACCTTTGCATAACATTGTATTAAATAAAACAAAAATAGAAAAATAAATATAGATCAACTTACAACATTGTTGTTTAGTCTGTAAAAGAAAAGACTTATATCAATATGCCTGAAATAAAAACAAATCAAGCCTTATTTAAACTAAACTTTTTTGATCATTTGATACTGAAAAATAAAATTAAATATAATTAATAAATAATAATAAATTCAAATTGATCGTGAATATTTTAACTCAGGAGCACAAAATATAAAACACTTTGAACTTCAAAAAGTTGCTAGGTTAAGGGGATGCTGGCACAGCGCAGCTGGGTCTGACATGTATTTAATATGATTTAATGTAAATATTCATTCGATTATTGCAAAGTATTTAGTATATATTTTACTATTGTTTTTACTATTTGTTCTCGTGGCTACCATGGCAAGAACCGCCCGCAAATCCACCAGCCGCAAATCCAACGGTGGTAAAGTCCCCAGGAAGAAACGGGCCACAAAGGCTGCTATAGCAAGAGCGCTCCGGCCACCGACAGCGTGAAGAAACCTCATCGTTACAGAACCCGGCCCGGCACCGTGGCTTTGAGAAAGATCCGCCATTACCAAAACTCCACGGAACCACTGATCCGCAAGCTGTCATTCCAGCGCCTGGTGCTTGAGATCGCTCAGGATTTCAGGACCGACCTCCACTCCCAGAGCTCTGGCATCACGGCCCTGCAGGAAGCCATCGAGGCGAGACTCATCATCACCTTTAAAGATATTGAGCTGGCCCTCCATATGCGAGGAGAGCGACTTAAACTAACTGCGGTTATGGTCCCCAATACTTCTGCTGTCGTGTCTTGCCATGGACATCCTGCTATTTACTTTTGTTATTTTCTCAGTCTGTATGCACTTTGAGATTTGTTTGTATATATTTATTATTATTATTATTATTATTATTATTATTATTATTATTGGTATTATTACCGTGCTCCTGAGTTAAAGTGTTGCTCATCAATTTGAATTTATTATTATTTATTGATTATATATTTTTGATTATATATATATAAAAAATAAAATAAATATATACAAAATTGATTATATAATAAATACGGATTAAAATGTTTCTTTTAATTTCATACAAATTGATGTACTTTAAGTCTTTTCGGCTACAGAAGCGGGATTTAAAAAACAGTCCCGCGCAGGGCTTTACTTTATATCTCCTGTTCTGTTCTGTGCTGTGTGCTCTTCTTCAGGGCACTATTTGAGACTGGAGCAAGTTGTCATTATATGCTGAGCTTTTTGCGTCTCACAGTAAACATCAGTGTTTATTTCAGGTACCGCGGTTCAGAGTTCACCAAAACTATCGACCAGTAGATGGTTAATCACTGATAAACCTCTCACTGCTGACATTCAGCAGAAAAATATTTAGACTGTGGCATTCATTAATAACTTTTCATCCAGCCCTCCTGTTCTGTAAGGGAGTGTTGTTTGTGTCTCAGGTTCGTGGGTGATGCCTCTTCTGCAGAAGGCTGACAGGACTCAAACAAATAAATTATGAAAAAATAGTCTGTGCTGAAGATGGCTGTTTCTAGGCGATGAAATAATAAACATGGGAAACCCTGCGCTGACTTAATAAAGTATAGCAGATTTATTTCAAATTATTTGAAATAAATCTGAACATGTTTTCATTTGCAAATACAGAAGTATCATCTACTGCTCAAAAAGCAAATTTTTTTATGCATTTACTCTCTACACCTTCAAATACACTTTTATCATCAAATCATTAAATACAAAACTGAAAGCAAACACATTAACACATTGTTTTAACAAAATGACATTTTGTTCATTTTTTTAATGATTGCCTACCTCACACCCTAATCAACCTGTAGCTCAGGATCTCGGCTTCACACAGATTCCAGATTTAAAATCAGTGTTTGGACGTCGAGATATAATCTTCAGAAAAGCGTTGGAAATGGATAAACTCTTCCCCTATAAACAAAATACTCCAACTACCCTAATTAAAACTCATTGTAAATCCCATTTACTTATCACATAATGTACATGGGTTATTTTTCTGCTATTGTTGCCACTTAATTACACAATTATTTGTATTTCTTGTAGACTTAACCCAGGTCTGCTGGGTTAACAAAAATCATTAACTGCATTCAAAGCTCACCTGCTGGCCCGTTCATTCCCAAGGTGAGAAGATCAGTAAACAAGTTCTGTACAAGGAACTCAATACTAAACCAAAACATTTATATATACAGATATGAAGTCCTGAACCAGTGAAGAACCAGGAGCAGATGATTCCAGATGATCAGGCAGTTAACAGTATACTGGTGGTGCTGAATGGGCAGAGCTCCTTTATCTAGGTTCCTTGTATGTATGACTGAAATGAGTAGATTCAGTGCAAAACAGAACATTCTGAAGAAAGCAATATTGTAAAACAACTGCAACTGACCTGAGTATTCTAACACTAAACAGATATAATTCCCTAAGAAATATGTGCTTGTACCATAATTTTATTATATCACTTCTTATTAAAATAACAGAAGAAAAAGGAGACTAGACGATCTTATTTCTGTGGGGAGTCCGTTTTTTATTTCAGCTGGATGTTGGCTGCAAGGAGTAAAACTATTTTAAACCAAACAACTTGCAGAAAAAGATCAATTTAAAGATAATTATACAAAACATGTAATAACAGGTGTGTGACATTCCTGCTTTGATCATGATGGTTGATACACACTTTAAAACTTTTTTAGATTAACCCAAAACATTTAATGAACTGAAGCATTAAAAATGAACATATTAAAATAGTTTCTATGTCTAATAATCCATGTTTCCACCTAATCACTGTCTGACATTCCATGGGAGAGTACTGATGTACTTGCTCTGAACTAATTCCAATTTTACAGAAGGTCTTGCACAGTTCACTGAAGCCTAACTGATAATACAATATGACCTAAAGAGAGAAAAAAGAAAAGAGGTTAACAGGCTGTAACTACAGAGATAAATCACACAAAATTGGGCCTCTTTTCCTTCTGCTTTCTTTAGGTTTATAACTGACAAAATAGTCATCTGCAAGCAGCAGGTTAATAAAACTCACAGGCCTCTTTCACACCAGAGGAAAGCTCCAGTTCAGGTCACACCTGGCATTAGAATTTAGCTACTTGTGCCCAGTTGTGGCTGGAGCTATGCTGTGTATAAACAACGGCATTAAAGAAGAAATAGAAATCAAAACAGTACAGATTAGGTCCAGGACAGTACAGATTAGGTGAGTACGTAGTTCTGCTGATCCTGGGGGTGTCAGGTGCGTGGTGTATCCTCCAGCGGGGCTCAGAACATACTGTTAGAAGAACATGAGCCCAGCGCTCGGATCAGACTGGGACCGTATCACCCAGGACAGAGTGAATTAGGACCTGCCCACAGTATTAACAGCTGCTCTCAGACAGGCATATGTCGTATGGTTCCGCCTCCCTTGTGATGCATTTGTGTGCCTTTAATGTATTTGCGTATCTGAAGTTCTTCCCGCAGTCAGAGCAGTAATACGGCTTCTCCCCGGTGTGGATGCGGAGGTGTCTCTGGAGATTGTGCTGGCGTTTAAAGTTCTCCCCGCACTCCGAGCAGCGGAAGGGCCTCTCTCCAGTGTGCATGCGGCGGTGCTGCTGGAGCGTGCACAGCTGGTAAAACCTATTCCCGCACTCTGAGCACTGGTACGGCTTCTCGCCAGTGTGGGTGCGCTGGTGCCGCTTCAGGGAGCTCCTGCTACTGAAGCTGTTTCCGCAGAGCGAGCAGAAGAAGGGCTTCTCTCCGGTGTGGATGCGCTGGTGGATCTGGAAGGTGCTCTGCTGGGTGAAGCTCTTTCCGCACTCTAAGCAGTAGTAGGGCTTCTCCAGTGCGTGGATGCGCCGGTGCGTTTTCAGGTTGCACTTCTGGCTGAAAGTCTTCCCGCAGTCTGAGCAGGGGTATGGCCGCTCGCCTGTGTGGACGCGCTGGTGTGCTTTCAAATTGCTTGTTTTGTTGAAGCTCTTTCCACACTCTGAGCAGTCCTGGACCTTCCTCCTGCCTGGACTGTTCTGGGTTCCTCTGTCTGGAACATCACCACAGGAGGTTTGCGGGACACTTTTAGAATCCATGGCTGGTCATTAGAGGTCATTCCCTTTGGGAGGTGACAAAGATCAAGGAAAATCTGGAGTCTGGAAAGAGTTCAGTTGTACACAGATTTTAATCTTAGTTTTTAAGCGGCAGCTGGTGGTCTTGATGTTAGGGGATTGCCAGAAGGTTTTGGGTTCGAATTCCAGCATTGCTAGTGGCATCACTGAGGCACCATTTATACCCCCCCCCCCCCCCAACGCCCCTTATAGGTGGCAGCCCCCTGCTACACGCCTGCTTCAACTTGTACAATCTTAGTCAACACTCACGGATCCGGGGACACAGAAATGGTCTATCCGTGTCCGTAAGACTGGAAAACGACGGAACGACGTGCACGACGGCCCTGATCGGGAGGGAGAAGGACTCAACCCCGCTAGGTGTGAGGACGTCCCGGGCTTGTTTAGATTCTGCTAGCCGGCGTGCTAACTAACCCCACGGCGACGCCCAAGGTGGGCAAGAGGCCCCACGAGGGACAGAACTTCCAACTTGAAGAGACTTAAAGGTTTACTCTCTACTTAACTACTGTCTTGGACCCTAAACCCGAAACAGCCATTCTTATCTCCATCTCCTCACTTCACGCTTCTGTACGGCTCGGCTCTAGTCCCGCCCCCCTTTTAATCTCTTCAGATCAGATCACCGATTGGTTAAGGCTATGAGTGACAGCTCTATTTACCCAATGCAAACTCAACCACGCAATCACGAGTTCTCCCTAGATTCGCTTATTTAAATGAACACATGTGCACACAAACATTTGTTTTACTTCTATTGCAAACTTAAAGGAAATAAAACAAACATTTATTTAAACACTTAAACAACTCGCTACATGTGTGCCATCAACACCTAGGTACACCAGAAGATGCTGGAGCTGTTGAAGAGCAACAGAGCCGAGAATTAATCAAATCCAACAGCAATCAATCAACCAGACCAAACGCAGAAGAGCCCCAGACACAGTTTGGCTTCCACGTTCTGCACCCCACCATCCAAAACAGGCAATCTTCTCCAACCATCTCTGTGAGGGTTAAAGAATCTAACACGAGCTCTTAACCACACCTCCACCAGCTTCTTCTGTTTCTGTCCCTCCACACCTCCACCGGCTTCTTTTGTTTCTGTCCCTCCACACCTCCTCCGGCTTCTTCTGTTTCTGTCCCTCCACACCTCCTCCGGCTTCTTCTGGTTCTGTCCCTCCACACCTCCACCGGCTTCTTCTGGATCTGTCCCTCCACACCTCCTCCGGCTCCTTCTGTTTCTGTCCCTCCACACCTCCTCCGGCTTCTTCTGTTTCTGTCCCTCCACACCTCCACCGGCTTCTTCTGGTTCTGTCCCTCCACACCTCCGGCTTCTTCTGGTTCTGTCCCTCCACACCTCCGGCTTCTTCTGTTTCTGTCCCTCCACAACGCCTCCGGCTTCTTCTGTTTTTGTCCCTCCACACCTCCTCCGGCCTCTTCTGTTTCTGTCCCTCCACACCTCCTCCGGCCTCTTCTGTTTCTGTCCCTCCACACCTCCTCCGGCTTCTTCTGTTTCTGTCCCTCCACACCTCCTCCGGCTTCTTCTGTTTCTGTCCCTCCACACCTCCTCC
>JBBIGB010000084.1:20366033-20376288 GCA_037577075.1 Alestopetersius hilgendorfi
TAATATCAATAATATCCTCCATAATATCAATAATATCCTCCATAACATCAATAATATCCTCCATAATATCAATAATACACTCCATAACATCAATAATACACTCCATAATATCAATGATCCAGTTGTAATTCGCAACTCCCTCGTGGCCACTTTTGGCCAATTGAAACCCATGAAATTATAATCTACAGAAGTTGATTGGATAGTAAAGATGAAGATTCTGATTTGATAGTAAAGACGAGGAGGGCAAAGTGTGGACTAAATGGACTAAATGGTCCAATAACCAGGAGGGAACCTTGCTGGTCTCTCAGAGGCCTAATTAATCCCTGCAGACGGAGATCACCAGCAGAACGGATCTGTGCCACCCTGCCAGGTTCTCCAGCAGAACCCCAGCAGTCATAGGATGAGATCAGCAGCAGAACAGATCTGTGCCACCCTGCCACCCTGGTCCCGGTTTCTGCTGAACTCTGGTTCTAAACTGGTTCTAAACTGGTCCTGGTTCCTGCCAGGTTCCTGCTGAACTGTGGTACTAATCTGGTTCTAAATTGGGTTCAGTTCCTGCTTGGTTCTTGCTGAACTCTGGTACTAAACTGGTTCTAAACTGGCCCCAGTTCCATTCCTGTTGAACTCTGGTTCTAAACCATGCAGTCTGAAGACTCCTCTGCTCCATGAAGCAGAACTTGATTATTTCAAGCGGTAGATCTGAGGAACCCCTGAGGACCGAGGTCATGAGAAAAGCGAGTTCCGTAATCTTGCAGAAAGTTAACTTTTTAATAGAGTGCGGTTCTGTGAGGAGGCATGCGAGACATTGTTATAAAAATGTTCAGCGTTTGCTTGTTTATCTTCCAGCTCCCTAACTGTCTTATCTCCAGGCAGGTGCCGAGCGCGAGGCAGACGACACGGAGAGGCCTGGCGAGAACCGCCCGGAGCATTCTAGGTCTCGCTCCCAGCGAGCCGCAGCTGAGTGACAGCGGCGGATATGAGGCCGAGCATTCGAGGCTCATCCCCGACGCCATCAGTGTTTCTGTCACGGTGTGAATAAGAGCCGGATTAGCGGCCGTGGCTGGAATTCGGGAGGAAATGCAAGAAAGAAAGCGTCCAAAAATACATGGAGAACCCGAAAGCACACAAAGCACTCTTGAGCCGCGGCAGAGACGGAATTACTGAGATGTGAGAGGCCGTAATTGTGCCGCCTCTTATGTGGAATTTGGCCTCGGGGGGACGAGCGAGTGAGTCTGGACGTTTATCACCAACCGGATGAAAAGGACTTCAAGGCTGTAACACCCGCCCTCCCTCCCATCCCCCCCCATTGCCGTCCACGCCGCGGTGAACACCCATGGATTAGGACGAGGCGGCGTGAAGGGAGCCATGCGTGACGGGCAGCTCCGACAAGCTTCCAGAAGTGAAAAAAAAATTAAATTACATCATTGGGCAAGAGGGAGGAAAACTCGACTCGGAGGAGCGGAAATGTAGCGGCTCGCTGTCCTCCGAGTGGAGCTCTGGTCAGGTCCGATAAAGCAGGAGAACCTTGACTGGCTAAGCGACCCAGTAAGTTCAATAAGCACTCAGACCTTCGGGTTTTTCAAGGGTCCTCGGGCCGGACAGAAAACTGTCCCATCGTTTTCACAGAGGAGACTCTGAAGCTAATTACATCTGTGGGAACCAGACATCACTTGGACTGAAACTTCTGGGCAGCGGATGCTTGCCTAGGACCTGAACTAGTTCCGGAACTTGAACACCTCGGGCCAGAATAACCACTTTAATAAAACTGAACCGGCTTCTCCAGCAGTAGCATCTCAGTCGACTGGCATTTTCTAGTTCACCAAAGCCATCGCTTTGGTCTGGATACAGAGTGCCCAAGGCTCTGAATTTTTAATGAACCTCCAAAAATAATAAAAACTAGACACATCCCACCCCTGTCGACAAATCAGAGCTCGGAAACAAACTCGGGAGTCAAACTGACACTTCAAAACCACCAACAGATCAAAACGGATGCTTGAATGTTTGGGCTTCCCCCCAGCGGGACTCAGATAGGCGACGTTCCTGCTGGAAGCAGAATATTATGTTTATGTTAAAAAGCCTCTACATTTTATTACCATTCTGGAGTTCCCCACAGTTATATGATGAGTAATACATGCCGGGGAGCGAAGGATACGGGGATCGTGAGTGACTGATAAGGCTGTGGGATCCAGTGCAGAACATCACAGAGTGCTAGTTTTGGCCTGTTAAGGTTCTGCTTGGCAAGAGAGGCTCCATTTATTTCATTCTTTTTCATTAAAATAAAAAAAATCTGTACAGTTTTAAATCCTATATTTCCATTTCCGCACTTTGTTAACATATTTTTTGGTTCGAAAATCAACAAACTTCCCAACAGGGGACCTTTTTCCGAACTGCCTTTTATAGAGGCGCCATGAAAAAAAAACAAGGCTGCCTCTTTAAGTGTCCTGAAAATGAGACGAGGGATTTATGGACGCCTCCGAAAGGTCAAGCTGTAGCTTTTTGTAGCGTTAATGGCTTGAGGAGCCAAAAAAATGCACAAATACATCGTTACCCAGTGCTTGTTTGGTCCTAATTTGTCCTGTCCCTCATAAACTGAGGACGTTAGAAGGTCCGGATCGTGTCTGTTTCCTTTCCTTCTGTTTTCTTTTCCTCCAGATGAACCCCCTAATGTGCCATCAATATGGATTCAGTCGTGTATGGCATTCGTCCCTTAAACAAACGCAGGTAAGACCTGATTTAGGGAAGTGGGATTAGAGACACTCCTGGGCTGTTATTCCCTCCTGGGCCGGGATGCTGGAGGACGGTGGAGACGGGATGCCCCGGCTGTGTCTAAGCTGGGATGTTTTTTAAGTGGTGACACACTGTACTGTATGTGAACCCCCACCCCCTCCCACCCATCATGGTTTAACTATTCCTCGGCTGACAATCTCTCGCCGTGACCCAGTCTGAGGCTTATATACACACACTTAAGTGTGTTTCCATGACTGTGTGGGTGTAAACACTCTCCTGTCCTTATGGGATTCCTAAAGCACCCAGGAGTCCAGAACAGTCTGGAAATCAGACCAGCCCTCAGGAGATCAGACCAGCCCTCAGGAGATCAGATCATGAAACCAGTGGAAAAAGCATTAACGTGCATTAAAGTCAGTTCAGATCCAGCAAATCTGATCTGTCTACATATGAGCAGGCTACTGTAGATCTAGAACAAAACAAAAAATTAACCCAGAACAAAGCAGTCTAACGTAGATCTAGATCAAAACAGTCCAGAACATCTAATCAGGCCAGATCAAAGCAGGGTACAGCAAATCTGGTGAGTCTACAAATGAGCAGGCTACTGTAGATCTAGATGAAAACAGTCCAGAACATCTGATCAGTCCAGATCAAAGCAGTCTGCATGTATTTATTTTTGTATAGGGATTTTTTTTATATATACAGTATACATATGTTGCAACATTATTTTACCCCAATAAGTGCAATTATTTTTCAAATCCTTACTTGACTTGTGTCTGTACTGTTTAATTTCTGTACTGTCCACTGTCTGTACTGTTCACTGTCTGTACGGTTCACTGTCTGTACGGTTCACTGTTTTCATTGTTCACTGTCTGTACTGTTCACTGTCTGTACTGTTCACTGTCTGTACTGTTCACTGTCTGCACTGTTCACTGTCTGTACTGTCCACTGTCTGTACTGTTCACTGTCTGTACTGTTCACTGTCTGCACTGTTCACTGTCTGTACTGTTCACTGTCTGTACGGTTCACTGTCTGTACTGTTCACTGTCTGTACGGTTCACTGTCTGTACTGTTAACTGTCTGTACTGTTTTCTGTCTGTACTATTCACTCTCTGTACTGATTACTGTCTGTACTGTTCACTGTCTGCGCTGTTCACTGTCTGCACTGTTCACTGTCTGTACTGTTCACTGTCTGCGCTGTTCACTGTCTGCACTGTTCACTGTCTGTACTGTTCACTGTCTGCGCTGTTCACTGTCTGTACTGCTTTTTTGCAGTCCAGAACATTTGTCCACAACATCTAATCAGTCCAGGACAAAGCAGTCTAGAACAGATCTAGATCAAAGCTATTTAAACTAGATCTAGATCAAAGCATTCTACATCTAATCAGTCCAGATCAAAGCAGGCCACTATACATCTAGTTCAAAGCAATCCAAAATAGCTCTTAATCAAAGCAGTCTGAAAATAGATCTAGAACAAAGCAGTCTGAAATTCATCTGGAACAAAGCAGTCTGAAATTCATCTGGAACAAAGCAGACTGAAATTCATCTGGAACAAAGCAGGCTGAAATTCATCTGGAACAAAGCAGTCTGAAAATAGATCTAGAACAAAGCAGTCTGAAATTCATCTGGAACAAAGCAGTCTAAAAAAGATCTAGAACAAAATATTTAATCCGTCCAGATCAAAGAGAACTGCCTTCAGCACTGCCTTCACTGCAGTATCCCTCCTTTTAACGGTGGAGGCCAAACCAGCTGTAGGTCAAACCAGTTCCAGCAGAGTCAGAGCTTGTTTGGCTTCAGAACGACTAATATGATGTATAGCAGTTCTTCCCACATCAGCGTGGAGAACCAGAGCGGTAATTACTGCCTGTGTTTACGCTTGCCTCACACGCTAAAGCCAGGCGGAGTTTATCTGCAAACAAAGGAGAACGTAAACATTGCATCACGCGGGGTCACGGCGAGGCACCTGGGAGTCTGCGCCCCACCACGCAACAAACCCTCCCCACCCCGCCCCGCCCCGCCAGCACTGGGCCTTCTGGAGGGTAAGATCCTGTTAGTTCCAGAGCTTTAGCTACTCTGGCTCCCTAACTCAGGCATGGGTGACCTAAAAAAGGCAGATGTAGTGGAGTCAGGGGTCCAGGCTTTCCTTCACTGCCTCCAGTCGTATTAAAGCCACTCTCGTGTTTAATTGACTCACATGCGAGTGCAAGCTGTCAGAGTGGCGACGCATGAAGCGCGGTCGCGGCGGACGGGTGACACGCCTTCCTGCTGAAATATTCAGCCTCACGCTCATTTATATACACCAAATCCAGAAAACCAGGAACATTGTTTTGCACTTTGCTAGGAGGCAAAAGGGCCAGGCTTGTCAGAAGGCGCCCCATGCACCCCTCGGCCTGAACACCCGTGACCCTTCAGTCATTGTTAGAACCTGTTTCAAAGTGACACTTGAGCTCCAGTTCGCACCTTTTTACCCACTTTACCTCTCAAATGTGCTCCTTCATCTGAGGCATGCTTGCTTGTCTGAAGTGAGGGAGGCTTGTACAGCAGCAATTAGCACTGTGCGGGGCTCGGGGTCAGGGCCCTCCTGGGTGGGGCTCGGGGTCATAAAAGCCACATTGCAACCCGAAAAAGGTGTTTCTACATGCACACAGCCAAATCCTGAAGCTATACAGCTTGAAGGAAAATGTTTTTGTTTTGTTTTGGTTTATTTATTAATGTTGATATTGACTGTACTTTTCAATTTGGGGAACAGCAGTTAAAAGATAATCCGTTAAAAATCCGTCAGAAACTGGGCTTTAATACGAAATTTAATCTGCTTTATCCATGTGAACATAAATCTGGAGGGTGAGCGACTAAAATTAGAGATTAGTAGAAGCCCCACCAGGCCTCACCAAGATAGTAGTAATAAGACTTCTAATACTACATTTACAATATCGTCAGAATAAGACTCTTAGTGCTACAAAGTAAACAGATAAATCAGAAGTAATGAATTTCAGAGTGAACTGTACCAAGTATAGGACAGAAAACAAAAATCAAATATCATTAGTACCTAATTAGAGGCCCCCAGAGGGACTGTTCCTGCTATTAATAGCACGCAATGACCTTGTGCTTATGTGGTTTCTGACACTGCGGCACAACAAACGCGAGCAAGTCTGTTAGACGAAAGGAGAAAATGCCACCAAACTTAAGCCAGGCGTGCAAAAGCTGGCACCAGGCGGTTAATGGGGATAAATGTGTTTCTCACACGAAAGGGAAGGAAAAGGTGAAGATGAAACGAGGCAAGGCAGGAGCGAGGGAGTGAGGGAGAGGGAGAGAGAGAGAGAGAGAGAGAGAGAGGGAGGAATAATTAAGTATCGCAGGGAGCTGGCACACAGGGGCAGGGGGCCGCAAGAAAAGGGTTGACAGATTTACGTTTGCGCGACTTGTAGCAGCACAATTACTTGACGTGGATTCTTGGCAGCGGCACGAGAAAGCAGCCAGGTTCCTTTCTTCTCCCCTGGCATCGGCACGGAACACTGTGCTCTCGGAGAAACCTCCTTGTTACTCCCAACATCTGTCTTCCACCGCCACCGTTTCACCAAGCAAGGATATAGCATATATTGTTTTCTTCATATAACCTGCTTTATTGAATGTGCATTAAATATTCCAGGAGTTGTGCACAAAAAAGAAAAGACACGGGAGAGTTCAGTACAGTAATTTCATAGCAGTTCGTAGAAACGGCACCTGCGTGAGGATGATAGAAAACAAAGCCAGTGCTGGAAGTACATGGACGCTGCCTCCCGGACAGTATAGGGTATTTCAGGTGGCGTTAAACTCGATAGAAACTTTATTTACATCTCGCAAATCATCACCACATCGAAAAAAGGCACGCAGACATAGAAAGGCTATGTACAGGTATGTACAGAATAAATAAATCAGACCTAATCTGGTAAAAAATAAAGCTATGGTGCTCTTACGGACAGTGAGACGTTCCGAGGTTGACCCGGAGGAATACCCTGTGCCGTCGTCATGCTGAGAGAAAACGCTAACTTACACACATTCTTACATAGGAGGGTTAAAAGCACCACAAACCAGTAGCAACACTCGCCTCACACTCGCAGGACTTTGATTGTCAGCTCGCCATCTCTTGCATGGCGCTACGAATAGTGCAATTCTTTTCTTGAAATTAGGACTTTGCAGCAAATGCTGGGACTGGCTTGAGGATGTCTAAGAGATGTAAGTGCTTTCGTCTGACCCAGGAATGGACAGGGACTGGCGTTTATTAAACAAAACAAGAATAAATAAGATTTCACAAACATATGGATATAGCAGAGAAAAAGACCTTTGTGTTAGCATGTGGAAAGATTTTGTGGCTGCATGGCACATAACGCTTATGGCAAGCTGTCAAAGGACCAACACGTGCCCACCCAGACCTGATGTGATGCAACATTTCCCCTGAATTACATAAAGTCCCTCTAACATGCGTTCTTGATAGCAAAACAGCATTTCAAACATGTCGTTCTGATTCAAAATGAAAGAAGGCACTTTTTTGGATCGTCTTCCGAACCCTGTGTGTCACTAAAGTGTCTCAGTCGAAAGCCGTCTGATGCTCTAGAACCTCCAGGTAGTCCGGTTCCGTGTGAAGGTTGGCTTTGAGCTCAAAGTACTCATTCTTAGTCTGCTCCACCATGACCTTCCGCGGCCTGGCGTACACCAGAGTCTCCATCAGTTTCAGCTCATTGCGGCGGCCTGGGACTTCCACCGGCTGGAGCTGTGAGATGTTCTTCCTGAGGTATTCCGTGAGGCTGAGCTGCTGGAGCTCACGCTCGCGCTCCAGTATGTTTCTGTACAAGGAGCTTGCATCCGCCAGGGCCACGAACTCAGCAGGGAACTCACTCACAGCCGGGTACTTCAACCCGGATCCCGTCAAGGGGGAACCATTCTCCTTGTCAGTGATGCTGTGGCAAACGTGGTTGGGCTTCTCTGCCTCGTAATCCTCAGTGTGCTGGGAGCAGTAGCTGGGGTTCCTGCACACTTGGACGATGGGGCTCCTGGAGGCCTCATTGTACATGGCCGTGGCGTGCCTCTCGGCCACGTGGTGGGTGGTCTTCTGCCCATACATACTGTAGTGCAGGTGGATGGGACTGCTTTCATGGGGCTGTTCTTCGGCCTGCTTTTTCTTTGCCTGCCGCCGGCGACGGTGCAGGACAAAGACCACGATCCCAGCAGAGCAGAAGATGAAGGTCAGCAGCAGGACGAGGAGGCAGAGGATGAGTACAGAGAGGGGGACGGCCTCCGTCAAGGACCGGAAGAAGCCGCTAGTGCCGCCGTCGGGAGCTGCTGTCGTCAGGACTCCGAAGTCACCAGAGCTACCCAACGAGTGCGTGACCAGGCCAGGACAGAGAAGATCATGCTTCAGGCTTCTGACTTCCACACTGGCCACCTTCATGGGACTTTGGCACAAGATGGTCCCCACCACTGTGTCCTTCCTCAGTTTCTCCACCCACTGCTTGAGGCTGACCAGGTCACAGGTGCAGTCCCAAGGGTTGTCCTCAAGATAGATCTGCTCCAGGAAGTCAAGCTGGTCCAAGATGTTGCTGACCGGCATGTGCATGAATAGGTTCTTCCTCAGGTTCAGCTTGGTCAAGGGCACGTTTCTGAAAATGTGCGCGGGTAATGCATTGAGCAGATTGTTGTTTAAGAACAGGAGCTTGAGGTTTGTCAGAGGGTTGAAGGATCCTGCCTCGATCTCTTTGATGATGTTGTATTCCAAGTACAAGTACTCCAGATTGTGTAGACCCAGGAACATGGTGGCGGAGATTTTCTCGACCCTGTTGCCATTCAGGTAAAGCTTTTTCAGGTTGCTCAAACTCAAGAAGGTTTCATTGTCAATGTAGTCTATTTGGTTGTTGGCCAAGTTCAGCAATTCCAAACTGTCGAATGTGACAAAGTCATATTTCAGGAGCCTCTGGATCATATTCCCGGTCAAGACAAGCTTACTTGGACTCTGTTGGAGAATTCCAAGGTCAGATATCCTCTGAATGCCTCTGTCTTCACAGTGGATTAGGAACCCAGCACTGGGATGGTTGTGGCAGGAGCAGTGTGCGATGCAGGATATCTTCGGAATATGGGCAGGCGTCGGGATCTTTGCATCATCCTTGGCATCTGGGATTTGGATTACCTTCGTGGATGGGGTGACCACCATGTCGAGAGACTTGGAAGGCTCCTCAAGGTTGATGTCTGCGTGAGAGGGACAAAGTACATCCCTTTTCACCTTGGCCAGAGTGCTTCCCCTCAGATGATGGGGACTGCTGCACACCACCTCCCCAATGGACGACTGCGCCCGCATGTTCTCAATCCATATCTTCAGGTGCAGGATCTGGCAGTCGCAGACCCAGTCGTTGTCCTCCAGCAGGAGTTCGATGATGCGGCCGATGTGTTCCAGAAATCCCACATAGGGTAGGGTCTGGAGCTTGTTCCCACGCAGGTCCAAGTGAGTCAGAGGCACGAAGCGGAAGATGTTGCCCGGGAGGAACTCGATGGAATTGTCGTTAAGGATCAGGACCTTGAGGCGGATGAGCTTGCTGAAGGCCCCGGGCTCCACGACACGGATGAAGTTTGTGTCGGCCTGCAGGTACTCCAGATTCACCAAGCCATGAAAAGTGTCCTCCTTCAACATCACCAGGAAATTGCTGTTGATGTGCAACTTCTTCAGGGAGCCCAGCGTGCCGAACACCCCGGGCTCCAGCTCTTGTATGCTGTTGGCACCGAGATGCAAAGTGACAGCGTTTTTGAAGGCATCCATGTCCTCGGGAAGGAGCTCCACTAAGTTGTTCTTGTACAGATTCAGGTGGAAAGGTATGTCTGAGGGTACTTGGACATCTGAGATTTTGTTGATGTTCCTCTCCTCGCAGTTCACGTGCAGAACTCCATCCTTCTCCTCGCAGAAGCACAGAGCCTCACAGGCTCCTCTGTAAGATGCCCTGGAGCCCTCGACCTCCTGGGACCTGGCGCCGGAGAAAACGGTACAAAGGAAGAGGATCCTGGCCAGCATTTTCTCTCGTCTTTATCTGCACAGACAAAAAAGAAAAGAAGAGAGAAAAAGGCCAGATTAGTACAAGCTCACACCCGAACGTCAAGCTCAAGTTCACTTTATTCTTTGTCCCCAAATTTTTTGCAGCAGGAGTAAACAACAATAAAACAACAAACAAAACATACAATATATAACACAGAGCACCCACAAACCACAAGAAGAGAGAAAGTAACTAGACTTCCAAAGACTTCTATCTATCATTTTTTCCTCCAGCAGGAAGATTCCCGAACCCGGACAGAAGCGAGAATGACCACAGACTCTATCAAAGCTCTGGAAACAGACCCAGTGTTTACACACAGACTCAGTGTTTATGTTAAATGTAATCCTATTACACAGGTCAAAAGGTCAGAGATCAGTTTATGTGGGTTCTGTAGTGTTTTTCATGCTGATCTCAGATCTGTGTGTAGTGTTTCCTGCAGGTACAGTGTTGGTGATGAAGCTAGTTCTATACTGATCTCAGAT
>JBBIGB010000091.1:26335-37090 GCA_037577075.1 Alestopetersius hilgendorfi
GGTGTGCTTCCTGCTTGGTTGGAATGAAAACCTGCACCCACAGCGGCCCTTTCTGGACCAGTTTGAGGACCCCTGGCCTAAAGGATCGGCTGCTATCTTAGTGCCAGAAACATAGGACACCTGCTATGGTGGCATGAGTGGGAGACAATCTTAAGCAGATGGTACTAATGAGAGTGGCTGGGCAAATTACAAAACACTGATAAATTATATTCATCCCAATGAAAACTACAGCAGTGTTTTAGAGTGTGCTATTATTTCATCCCAATTTAATCATGTCCAATTCCACCTAACAGCTAGAACCCAGTTGTTGGTAGCAACAGCACTAGGAGGGCAAATGTTACAGCATGCTTACACCAAGTCACCTAAAGCCCCACCATATATTTTTGAACTATCGCTGAGACAGTATCATTAGACAGCTTAATGTGCCTGGAGGAGAACACTAACCACCAATTCTGTTACATGAGTTAAAAGACATCCATGCTGGCTATTGCACTTAGAACAGCATACAAGCACTTGTAGGTAGAGCATGGGCAGGGTAATTGTGAAGGGTGTGTGAAAAGGCCTTGAGGCTTCAGGGTCACCTTACTTCTATTTTAATAATGGCTGAATCTAATGCCACCACACACCTCACACAATTCAAAGCCAGTCTAGAATCCAATTTTGGCCAGAATGTGAGGAACAGAGCATGAGTACTAATCTGAGTGCGTGTGAAAGAGATTCCAGTGCAGAAAGACAATATTTAGGACATGGGTTAACATTAGGTCTCAGGTCATGGGCATGCACAGCGTGTCTGTGTGAGTTTGTGTGTGTGTAGGGGGTATAAATCCTGCAGAATTCACCTGCGTGCACAAGAGGGTGATACATTTAGTAGATGTCACACACATCAGGGTCAGATGATGTTTTAATTGCCTCTTCACCATGACTGCAAGCTCAGTGATGCTGTGCTACTGTAGATAGTGCATCATCCTCCAAAGACTATATCATTAAGTCACAGACAGCTTCATCATTTATATACACTATCATGAAGTGCTTATGAAGACCACGGATCACAGCTCAGACACATACCCACACATCACAGTGTGATGATGAGGGAAAAAAAACAGAATCATAGACATATGTAAATGTCACCCTTCATCATCACACCATCTGTTATGCCAGGATCATCTATTTGGGGTGTAAAGATCAATAATCAACAGTTTGGCATTGGCTGGTGATTTCTGTTGTAAATGTATAATCACCACGTTTCCATTGTATCCGAGCAGAATCAGCCAAATTCTATTGTAAATATGTTGCAAATATGTGGCTGTAAATGTGTATCAGAATATACCCATTAGCCAATTTCATTTTAGGAATTAGTCAATTTCCTTTATAAACTTATTACTGGAATCAAATCCTTCTTTTTGTCAAAACCAGATAAGCATGCTATCTGCATCTGCCATTGTCCACTGTCAATATGTGACTGAACAGTTTCTACTGTGTGACCATGAGAATTTCTGCAATAAATATGTAACAGGAAGTGACTGGAAGTGATTTTGATCAAAAATTGTCTGATTCCAAGCACATCTTTGTGGTGTAGTTGTGATGATATGTGACCGATTTCTGCAAACATATAAACACACACTTCTTAAATCTGGTTAATGAAAGAGACCCAAACTGTGCGTGTTTGTGAAGACAGCACATTTGTACATTGTAGGCTTTGGATTTTCTTTGTTTACTTAAGAAAAACATTGGACAAAGGTTTCTAAATTTACGTTAGTCGTGTTTTTATGTGTACAACCATGTGCGCATTACTACAGCAATAATGTGTCAGATGTTTATGAAAATGGCCAGTGGTTTGGGGACACATACAAATACATACCGGCATAATAATTAAACATTCAAAGCTTTAGTAGCTCTAATCTGCTTTGACTAATCTGAAGCTCTAGCAACGGCCGTGTGTGTGCACATGTGGGTGTATGAGTGTATGTGTGTGTGTAGCTGGGTCAGGGCCCCTACTACAGGCTAATGAATCAGAACAGTCTGATGGAATCATGGGTAAATTGGATTGTCGCCCATTTGGTTAGTGGGGGGGCTGGTGAGGGTTGATGTAAGAAGCTGCAGCAGCATTTCCCACTGTACGCGCCATTCCATTAAAGAAAAACAGCTAAAGCACTTTACCTTCACTGCAGGTTTCTCCTCACACTGCACAAAAAACACAGCACACTTAGATTAGACACAACTACGTCTCGACACTGTTCTAGGTCTAAAATCTGATTGGCTGTGCCACGTTCAAAGACTTTATACACACATTCAGTACTTTGCAGTCTTATGCAATTTCAGAAGAAAATGTAATATGTAAAGCTATTTGTTTGCTCAGCAAATACACACAAAAATATTTTCAACTGGAAATTGAAGTAATTGAACCTATTTTTTAAACCTAATAAATTTTACATTTAAAATATATATTATATATAATATATTATATTTAAAATATAATATAAATTTTAAATCTTATTAATTTACAATTAATGTTAACTGTAATTTTATGCAATTTAATTTAATATCAAGTGGTGAAGCCAAATGTAAAAATATAAAACGATACACTAACTAAACCTATTACTATTACTAATTACTAATATCCATAGCACAGTGAAGCTCTGTATGCTGGCAGAAGATGACAAATGGTGTATTTAAATTAAAGACAGTTTAATACTTGAAGACTTCTACTCCTGCATGAAAACAGCATCAACTGAATTCTGCATTAATGTCATTGCAATCATTGGTCATTATCTTGTTTGGTAACCACAGCTTACAGTTAGCAAACTAAACAAGAAATTCTTTTATTGTATTAACATTGATTAGTGTGTATTTTAATGAACCACATTCCTAATCAGCTATAATACTTAATTAATGCCACTTTAAATGTAATTTAATGCAAGTGAAGAAATATGAATATGAAACCTTCAAAAGAACACATATCCATAGCTCAGTGTTTCTATGTATGCTGCCTCAGCAGCAGATGACAAATGATGTATTTAAATTAAAGACAATTTAATACTTGAAGACTTCTACTTCTGCATTAATGCCATCCTTCACATAGCTTAGGGTGGTTATCATATTTTAGTATTACTAACACCCCTTCACCATGGGAAAATCACTACAGCCCACACTGTATTATACTCCAACCTAAACACTATTTAAAAAAAAAATGCTAATACTGGGACTCTGAGGTTATATTTTCAATACTTAATTAAATGTATTTTACACACCTAGCAGTTATGTCATTTAGATACTTAAATTATATCAAAGCTCAACAATAACTCAACCTTTACAGAAAAAGTCAACAATCAATCCAGTCCAACAGATTGTGTGTGTGTGTGTCCCTTACACTGTGGGTATTTGTATTTTCAGCGGTGTGTATCTGCGTGTGTTCAGAGCTGTGTGTGTTTGTGTACACTACAGTCTATCAATATTCCACTCCTGCTCTATCGCTTTCAGTCGCAGGCCAAAACCCTGGAGTATTCTCCAATTGAATTAGCGTGTACGCACGCACACACACACACACACACACACACACACACACAAAAAGAGGGAGACAATAATTGAAAGAAAGAGAGAGAGCGAGAGAGAGAGAGCGAGAGAGAGAGAGAGAGAGAGAGAGAGAGAAGCTATGTGACATACTTTAGTATGTTTCATAAAAACAATATGTCATACAGACATGTCAAAACAATATGTCATACAGAGATGATTGTGTAGTTTCCACCACGCTATTTGGTGGGATATATGCTCCTCTCCCTTCCCTTACTGCCCAAGGAACCAAACTTCACTGATTTACCACACGCTGGACTGAGTAAACTCGACTACTGCGGGTATGTATGAGTGTATTGAGTGTGTGAGAGTGTACGAGAGTTTATACATGTGTGTGGCGTGCGCTGCAGCCATCTGCAGCAGTGCTGGTGTGTTGGGGATTGTGGGGCACCAAGTGCTTCAGTGTTTACATACCAGCACCACACCACCCCACAGCATATGGCACAAAAACACACACACACACACACACACTCAACACTTACATCCCTTACAACATGTAGTAACGACAATAAGTGTGTGATTTAGCTGAAGATTGAAATCAACATTTTCAGTGCAGTCAGATCTCAAGGCAAACAATGATTCTTAATAAATAATGACAGTAAACTGTTTATTATTTAATCATTTATTTTAATATTAAATTAATATAAAAAATCTGTTAAAAGTTCATATAAAATCATATTGACTTAATATGAAAAGTGATTCCAAGAGTTAAGAGGTAGTATATGTGGATGCAATTTTTTGTCATTACATTATCGCCACTTGTGCTTCTATAATACAAGAAAGCATCAGCTTCCAGTGAAATATTACCATTATATTGCTGCTGCAGAACAGAACATTGTATCTTAGTTCTTGTTTTTATTATTATTATTATATTTTTTTTACAATCTCAGAACAGCACCAGTCTTTGTACAGGTAGATGAAGTGTATTTGGGAAGTGAAAGAAGATTTAACCAATCATGTTTTGATTTACAATGTGACCAATCCGTTGAGACGTAACATCACCCCTGACCCTCAATATGTCACTGACTGTGAATGTGACTGCCAACCTAACCACTGTTTTTCTGTTAGATCTATGCCAGGGAACGTTAGTGAAGGAAAGCGCTCTGGTGAAGGAAAATGCTACACGGTAAAAGTGAAATATGTGTTAATATGTCATTTAACTTTCTTTTTCTTTTTTGACTGTGTCCTGATATTTATGGACTGAACTGAAGGTCTAGCTCTAATAGCCATGGTTTGCCACCGATATATACATATATCTTGGCTCTGACATTAAACTGAAAGAAGGTATGGAAATTGGTGAGTAATGATGATTTATAGTGATTTATTATGAATGCATATAGCAGATCAATAAAGCTCCTCTGCTCTTATGCAGATCCTCACTCACTCACTCACTCTTACCTTGCATGCTTTCTGATAATGTAGGATAGGGATGTATATTGTTAATTGTTAGGACCATACTGCTCATTGCAATACTAATAAATTTACTTTAGAAGCACACACTGCACAAACAGGGAGTAAGTAGACTTTTTTAAGCATTAATACTGAATTTTTTTGTATTCACTTTTCCCCATTTATTGGCAAATGATAGATCAACCACTGATGTTATTATGCCTCCTTAGACATAATTTGCTTGGCAGTGGACCATTTTATGTGATGTGTATGTGACTGTGTGTGTTCTGTGTGATAGGAAGTGTGCTAAAAGGATCAGGAGAAATGGCCAGTCCTAATTCAATTTGCCTCACCTGTGTGTGTGTGTGAGTGTGTGTGTGTGTGTGTGTAGTGTGTGTAGTGTGTGTAGTGTGTGTAGTGTGTGTAGTATGCCTCACCTGTGTGTGTGTGTGAGTGTGTGTGTGTATATGGATGTGTGTGTGTACATGGATGTGTGTGTGTGTGTGTGTGTGTGTGTGTACCTTGCCAGTCAGAGTGAGTGGCTGGATTGCATATTTACAGCCTCAGAAATGTCCTTCAGATGGACAAAGAGTGTTCCAGAGTATCCCAGAAGCTTCCATTAGAAGCCCAACCTAACCGCTCACTCTACTCCAGTATGACAAATTAACTACCAAACAGGAGACACTTTTACATTTGGTGGGTTTATCTGCTCCACCTACCAGTAAGGTTGGCAGCCATCCAGGAGATTTCTATGCTGTTCTGGATTTTAAATGTCTGACTCTAAAATAGAATGAATCCCAGCAACATTTTCCACTGAACAGAGATGTGCACAATTCATTTTTACCAAGTCCAAGTCAAGTCTCAAGTCTTTGTGCTCGAGTCCAAGTTAAGTCTTTGAGTGAATGTTTAGAACATATGCTAATTGGCCACACCCCGTGATTACAATTGGCTGTTGCTTGACTGTTGCACTAAGTAATGGGACATCGTTGGAAAGAGTGCGGGATATAAATAAATAATTCCATGAAATGAATATTGTTTACGAGTTATGACTCACGAGTCACAGTACCCGAGTCCGAGTCAAGTCTCAAGTCACTGAGGGCAAGTCTAAAGTCAAGTCACAAGTCTTTTTTGTTTGTGTGACTTAAGTGCTACTCAAGTCAGAGTCTCAGACTCGAGTCCCCATCTCTGCCACTGAACTGTGTGCAACAGCCTGATTACAAATCTGTAGTATACTGGGAAATATCAACTGTCTCTGTACTGGGGTGGCTGGTGGCCTGCTGGTTAGGAGTTGTCCCTGTGATTGGAAGGTCATAGATTTGAATCCCAGGACTGCCTGTGGCACCGCTGAGGTACCCTCAGGCAAGGTACCATTCCCACACACTGCTCTCCACTGCTTTACTTGGTGAATGGGTTGTATGCAGAGAACAATTTTGTGCTGTTCACACTGTGCTGTGGTGTGTTTATGTGTGACAAATTAACACTATAAGGGTTGAGCAGGATAGAGTGTACCATTTGGTCTCTTACAGATTTTGCTTTGCAAGCATTCGACCACAGTAAGGATAGTTCAGCACAGTTCAGATTAGTAACAATTAAGGAGCACCGTTGTACGATTACACATATTAGGTTCTGTTGCAGAACTGAAATGCCTCTGATTGTATTTCAGTTCAGCGACTGAGCATAGCAACCTTTCTTCTAGGGCATTAACACAAAAGTCGACTACAGAGGCATGAGCCGACGCCCCACCCCGAGAGAAGTCGACTAGTCGTGTGTTTTTTTTTTCCTCTCTCTCTGGCCTCGCTTGTGTACGCAATGCAATCTCTGCCTCTGATTGGTTAATGCTCATATGCGTGACTTGGTTTATGCAATTATTATAGTCCCTTCATAAAAGGGGCAGTACCGCTGGTGCGAGGGGAATCTAAACATTAGGCCACAAGTCCAGATACACGCTGCAGAGAAGACAGACACACATCACATCACTGTAGACACACAAACAGCATAGTGACCTGCACAACCTGCAAGTCGGACTTAAAGCACTTAAACTGGACCGGCGTTCTGCATCTGAAACACGCTACTAGCTAACATGGCTGATGCTAGCACTGCAGGGAGTCGTCCTGCCACGGCTTAAACTGTTCCCACTAGCAGTTGTACACTTAAATTTATCATTCCATTCCATTCCACTTTATTTATAAAGCACTTTAAAATAACAAGGCTGACCAAAGTGCTGTACAATAAAACCAAACACAAAACACAAAGACACACAAGCAAATACATAAAAGAAACAGTACAGATAAGAGCCAAGAAATGATAAAACGGGTATAAGTCACATAAGTCACCACCTCACACTGAGTTGAAAGCCAGGGAGTAAAAGTGTGTTTTTAGACGGGATTTAAACTCTGTGAGTGAAGGGGCCTGCCTAACATAGCATGGTAAGGCATTCCATAATTGCGGAGCTGCAACTGAAAAAGCCCCATCACCTCTGAGTTTACAACGTGATTTTGGTATGGATAAGAGCCTCTGGTCTGCAGACCTGAGAGAACGGGATGGTATATAAGGGTGTAGAAGTTCAGACAGGTAAACTGGGGCAGAGCCATTCAAAGACTTAAAAACAAATAAAAGAATTTTAAAACGGATTCTGAAATGAACAGGAAGCCAGTGAAGAGAAGCCAAAGTTGGGGTAATATGTTCTCGCCTGCTTATACCGGTTAAAAATCAAGCTGTGGCATTTTGCACCAGTTGTAGACGGGCCATAGAGGCCTGGCTATCTCCGAAAAAAAGTTCATTACAGTAATCAAGGCGAGTTGTTATAAAAGCATGGATCACTGTTTTGAGGTTGCGTTTAGACAGAACAGGCTTGATTTTTGACAGTCGCCTCAACTGGAAGAAGCAGGATTTTACGACAGCATTTCCCTGGGCATCCAATTTTAAAATAGGATTCATTCTAACACCTAAGTTTGTAATCATTGCTTTCTCGAAAGGGGCCAAAGAAGAAAGGTCAGTACAGGGGGATCTGCTACCGCCATTTGGTCTAAACAGCATGACTTCAGTTTTGTTCTCATTAAAATCCAAAAAATTCAATGCCAGCCATCTCTTGACGTCAGTAAGGCAGTCGAGAAGAGGCTGGACAGAACACACACCACTGTGCTTTAGTGGGAAATACACCTGACAGTCATCTGCATAAAGATGAAAGGAAATATTATGTTTCCGGAAGATAGCTCCAAGTGGCAGCAGGTACAGAGAAAATAAAAGAGGACCAAGAATGGAGCCTTGTGGTACCCCCCCAGGGGAGTGCAGCGGAGGTGGAAGTAAAATCACCAATCCTGACACAGAAGCTTCTTTCTGAGAGATAAGACCTAAACCATTGGAGAGCTGAGCCTGTAATGTCCACCCATTGCTTCAACCTGGAAATGAGGATCTATGGTATCAAATGCAGCTGTTAAGTCCAGAAGCACAAGTAGTACAAAGTCGCCAGAGTCAGTTGCTACAAAAATACATCAGACAATTCAAGGTATCAGCCTTTGTTTTGTTTTGTTTAATTGTCATGTTGACTGTTAATGTTACAGAGAACTTTAATAAAAGTTGCTCAATGACGGACGCCTGTGTTCCTCCATTGCATGTGTGATAACGTCATCGAATGACTAGTCGACTCGACCTCGACTTTGATGTCCGACTAGTCGACTTGAATTGCCTTTAATGTTCTACTTTCTACCTAATTTAGCATAATTTAGCATAATTTCAATGCTAAAACAAGCACCAATCATTGCATCAAACTAACTGAGAGGGCAACAGCTATATAACAGTTCTATGCTAAGATCTTCATGGTCACGTTCCCCCCTCATTTCAGTTCTCTCTAATTCCCACAACTACATTTGGAAGGTAAAGAGATGCCCATGTTGTCTAGCGTTGCTCTGAATGATGGGGGGAGAGTGAGGGCCAACCCAAACAGAGCGAGGTCAATTACGTTCTCTTAAAGCCACAGCCATTAAGACATCTGGAATGGCTGGGGATTGAACAACTCCCAACAACAGGACCATGAAAGCATACTGAAGCATTTTTGCGACCTCCTAAAGACCTCTGACCTCCTACAGCACTTGCACTTCCTTTTTTATACGCTGATGGCCACATGCCAATGATTTGCCAGACTCTTCTCTGAGTGTGCCTATTCAGCATTTAGGAAGCGTCTATGTAAACAAAACGCTAACCATATTCAATCCTTCCTTCACCCCTCCCCCTGCATCTCTTTCTGCACTTCCCCAGGGACGTCTCAGGCTCCATTAAGTGATTCCATTTTGGGCCAAGAGTGGCAGAGAATTAACATGAGCAAGCCCAGGATCATCTGCACACGTTAAAAACAAATACATAAAATAAATAAATGCATAAACCACACTAATATGAAAATCAATGCTGCAAGCCAGGCCTAAAGCGTCGTTTGGGGAAAGACCAATAAAACAACAGGCAATTCCAGCCTCTGCTGGGAAGTACTCTAATTCTCTTTCTCTCTTCCCCCTTCTCTCTACCCCCACTCTCCCTCTCCCACCCTCTCCCTCCCTCTCTCCTGTGGACAGCTTTAATGCTGTGCAGTATTTATGTGGATGGTCTGAGCAGGAATAAAGCTGTTGAATGACTGTGCCGTGGTGGCAAGGGATAGGGTCAGATGGATGGATGAGGGCCAGTCATCAGCAGCTCAACGAATGAATGAACAACAGAAAGGGGGAAATGAAGCACTAGAGATCCTCACAAATGACCAAGCAGAGCCTCTACATGGTGCTCAGCAACATTTCATGGTTTAAGATCCTTTAGATCAAAATCTAAATGCCCCAGACCACACAGCAAAACAGCTTTAGACCTTGGAAGTTGCTATTATGACCAGAGCATAACTTCTATTAATTATTTCTCACTTATAGCTAATTAAAAATGGTGGATAAACAGTAATTTTCTGAATTTGTGTGAACTGTACTATGTTAACAGTGATAAGTACTAGGTAGTAGCTAGGTACAGTGGCCCATCATACAACAATGGGGTTTTGTGAAGCAACCTGCCATTTAGCACCTGAGTCATGTACAAATGATTAGGACATAGTTATACATATACAGAGTGTTTGAGAGGAGCCTCAAACATGCATGGAAAAGGGAAAAGTTTATACCAGTCCATGTCAGAGCTATGAGGTGTCTAAATATTTTTTGTCATGTCATGTTTTACAAGGGAAAGACAAACTACATAAACAATTTGAAATAAGGTCAAATAATTTTTTGTTTCTTTTGTTGTACTGGACATTTTACTTTCCATTTAGCTTTTGTGTTTTTGTACTAGCTTTCATTAACAATAACCCCTTTCTCATGTTTTGGGGGTGTGTGCATCTCTCTGTGCAGTGATGACGGATTGGGTGGGAGATTTGTTATGATGCTGGGAGCGGGGTCATTTGTTACAGAGGGACAGCAAGGACCTGCACATGTAAGAGTATTTACACCACTGAATTTCAAACAGCTGCAAAAAGAGTGTGGATGCTATCCTGTCCATAAGCTGTGATTAACATGAGCCTAAAAATGGCATTATCAATCATGTGACTTCTCTCCCAGTCAGAAAAGATACCACTTTTTCCCCCACTTTATTATTGAATATTTACATAAATGAACCGCAATCCTAAGACCACCCGTCTAAAACTGTGTAGGTCCCCCTTGTGCTGCCACAACAGTTTTTTCTTCTCAAATGGTGAAAGTGAAGTGAAGTGAAAGTGATCATTTGGTCATACATGAACACACCACTGCACACAGTGTGAACAGCACGAAATTCACCCTCTGCATT
>JBBIGB010000092.1:5191-16201 GCA_037577075.1 Alestopetersius hilgendorfi
GTATCGGTATCGGCAAGTACTGAAATGCAAGTACTCGTACTCGTACTCGTTTTCCAAAAAAGTGGTATCGGTGCATCCCTAGCTAGTTTGTTTCTTTATTTGCCATGGTGGCAAAGATTTTGGTGAGGTCGGCTGCCATGAAGAACTGTTACTAGAGGAAACATTTCTTTATTAAGGGTGGCTGGACTCAGTGGAGACGAAGTTAAATATTTGGCAAGACCTATGGCCAAATACCAGCAAGTCCTAATCAGAGACAATAAAAGACAACAGACTTAATACATGTCTGAGTACTTCAGTGAAAGTGACCATTTTTTGTCACACGTAAACAGCACGAAGTTCCACCTCTGCATTTAACCCATTCAGCAAGTGAAGCAGGGGGCAGCCAGGAACACGGTGCACGGGTCTTGGGAATCGAACCAGGGTGCAGGGTGAATGCCCTAACCACTAGGTTACCAACTTCCCCAAATGTTGATTCAAAGATTCAGCTGCTACAATTTATTGAACACTACTTTGTTGAATATGACTTTTATTGAACACTACTTTGTTGAATATGACATTTATTGGATACTACGTTATTGGTATACACATTCAAGGGAGCATAAAAATGGGTGGTGTGTGTAGTTGTATGTGGTGGCCATTCTACACTAAATGCCACGCCCTTTTTTTTGTCCCAGTCCGCCTCTGAGTACATCCAATATAAGACAATATAAGTCAAAAATCCAGAACAGGGTGAGAGAAAACACAGTAAAGCCACGGGCAGAAGTGGCAGGAAACTGCTCAGTAGCTAGGCAGGTCTCAGTTTAATCCACATTGGTGTAATTTTCCTTCAGGTCTATTTATTACCCCAAGTCGCTCAGTGGGTAGGATACTTGCCTCTGGACCAAGAGGTCACAGGTTTGAATCCTACCTCCAGCATACCACCACTGGGTCCCTGAACAAGACCCTTAACCCCAAGTTGCTCCAGGGAGACTGCCCCCTGTAGTTACGGAATGGAAGTTGCTTTAAATAAAAGCATCTGCTAAATGCCATAAATGTAAATGTAAATGTAAGTCGAGTATTGAGGTGATCCTGATCTGCTAGTTTTCCATTGTTCCAGTCCGGTCCTGGGCTAGTCCTTACAGTCTCTCTGTTAATGGAGATCAAAATGAACACACTTTGATTACCTTGGCATTAAATGTGGTGTCTGGCACCACTGTAGCACAGAGCTTAGCACTACATGGGCAGCTAGCTGCTTATCAGTTACGTTCAGATTACAATTTTCAAGTGTTCACATTTCTATTCTCTATTGTCATATTTATGAGTTAATACAGTCATTAACACTTGCATATACCCTTTTATTTGTGTCGTTTTATCATACACTATCATTCAAATGTTTGGACACACCTTCTCATTCAGTGTTTTACTTTACTTTTATTATTTTCTGAATTGTAGATTAATATTGAAAACAAACTAAATAATGAAGGAACAAATGGAATTCTGCAGAAACAGAGTTAAAGAAACCAGAATCTGTTCTGTAATAAGGGAATGATGGATTGTTGTTTTTTTAATTGAGTTCAGTGGTTCTTGCCATAATGTGCAGTAGAACCGTAGTGGAACAGGATCACTAACTGTGGAGCAACCCGACCCTCACAACTGATGATCCCAAACACATTAAGAAGGAGAGAAACTCCACTAATGAACTCCTGATGAAGAAAGAGTTTTCTTAATTAAACACCATTCCAGGTCGATTCTTCATGAATCTGATTAAAAAACTGAGTGTGCAAAGCTGTCATCAGAGCAACAAGGGAATCGTTGAATGAGAAAGTGTGTCCAAACTTTTGACTGGTGTATTGGTGACAATATTCGGATATAACTTTTGAGGTTTATCACTCTACTTCAGAAAAAAAAGGATCCGAAAAGAGAAGAATGTTTCCAATTGTGACTGCTGCTGTTAACTTTTTCAACTAATTTTTTTTAAACTAATTTCATTTCATTGGGTTTACTCTAGAATCACTTCTTTAACAGCTCCAAGCTTTATAGTTTCACGGTATGACAACACAACCCGTTGAATTATAGCTTATTTACACACCTCTGATGGAAGAACAACGTTTACTAACACAACGTTTATACTCACAGTGTGACCCATTGGTCATTTCAGGAGTAGCGCTGAAAACTTTGGAACGTAATACAAAATAGAAGGCTATTTTCTGACGCCAAATGTCAAAACGACCTTCCAGGGTGTTTCTCCACCTCTTGCCCTGTTAGGGCTGGGATTGGCTCCAGCATTGACTTTGACCCTGGTCAGGACAAGCAGAGAACTGAAATGGAAATGGAAACAAATACAACAAAACCCCAGGTCCATTCCTCATGAATCTAAAAAATGTAAAAAATTTAAAAAGATTTTAAAAAATGCCAAGAATGTGCAAGGTGTCATCAGAGCAACAGGTGATGTTTTCACTATGAATCTACAATGTAGCCGATAATAAAAACAAAGGAAATGACTGGTACTGTTGGTGACAACATCCTGATAAAACTTTTGAGGTTTATCACTCCACTTCAGACTAAAAGGATCCAAAAAGAGAAGAATGTTTCTGACAAGCAGTTCCGAAAATGAACTGAAATGGAAACGGAAACAAAACCTTTTTTTGTGGTACTGAAATGTTTTCAAATGATTGACTGAGTCCACTAAATCCAGCTAATAGCGGCTAGCGTAATGCAAGCGAAGCTCATCTTCGCGCTCAGGGGCCGTTTCTATGGCAACCTGTGCAAACTGGGGATGAGATAAGGGGCCGGAGACGCGGCCCCGGGGGAATCGTTAAGCATCTGTCTCCCGCCTGCCCCTTCCAATCCTCTCCAACCCCCTCCACGCTCTGCCAGGAAAGAGCCACCACGAAACCGGTGTTTAGCTAACATGTGCACCACCCTCTCCACCACCACAGCCACTCCATGCTCCAACATCTGTCCATACCTGCTGATTAGGAGTAACGAAGTTGTATACTTCTTTCCCAGCACCAGTCAGTTGTAACATTCTAGATGGACTCGTCACATCTGATTCACAAGATCTACCAGTAGCTCACACTGTTTTAGCCGGTGTTCACATGTAAAAGTGACCATTCTGTCATACGTGAACACACCACAGTGTGAACAGCATGAAATTCTTCCTCTGAATTTAACCCTCTGAGACCTTTCTGGCACTTTGAGGCAGTTTGATACACCTTTACATTTTTAACTATTTCATCTCACTAAAAACATCTATACAAAAGGTGACATATATGGTTACATTCTTGTAAACCTCAGCAAAAATAAAGTGTGAGTCAGGGACTTCACTAGGACTGAAAGACAAGGCGGGCTTAGCCCCCAGGGTTGTAAGAAGGAGTTAGCGTGTATAGAGGGCTGAAAACTTTTCACCAAACCTTTCCTTTCACTTAAGGAAATGAGTAAAGTTAAGCAGTGAGCAGTTATGGACACTCATAGTATTGTTCTGTTTTGTTCTGCTCCGGTTGCTACTCACTAACAAGTAGCGCTGTGTAGCTCTGCCTGGGTCCTAAAGCCCGCCTGCTACCTACAGCAGCTTCAACATCCAGTACATCATTTTAATTCAATAATGATAGCTAGACTTAATTTTTTCATTTCAATTCATAGTCTTGTTTCTATTTGTAAAGTGCGTATCTGCACTCAGTGATATGTTGTATGAAATGTTTGGATATATCATTTTAAAATAGTATTATAATTACTATATATTTAGGCTGGCTTGGGATCATTTTGGGGGGGCTTCAGACCCCCCCAAATAGACCTAACGACGCCCATGGTGTAAATATAAAGTGGATATATGAATTGGAATTATGTTAAATATATGTACATTGAAATGCCATGTAGTTTGTCAACCACCCACTGCTCCCTTCAACACTGGACACTGTTCACAAGACATTGCTTGGCTGGTGGACCATTTTTTACAGTGTGATTCTGACATGGTAGTATAAAACAATGTCTCGGCTGGCTAACATGCAGCCAAGAGCAACTGCGTGGTCAGAAACTGGGACTAAAACCTGGCCAAGGCAAACGGTGCACGAGGACAAATGGGCTGCAGCAGCTAAGTGGGCGTACAAGATAAGTGCTCCTAATAAAGCGAATGTAGAAGGTAGGTGTTTCTTCTAAAGTGGCCAACAACTGCATATGCATTTGGTCCCTTGTATTTCAAAAGTCCCTGTTGCTCTTTCCCATTTATCTGTCATCAAGCGCCTCTGCGAGCGGATGTTTAATTAATGAGACAGGTTCAGGGATGCGACTCCTGTTAATAATTAATGAAGGAAGGCTAATTACCGTCCTCTGTGCTGTCGGGCAGCAAAGGAGAGAGGGACAGAGTCAAACCCGAGTTTAATCATGTGTTCCCTTGCTTGGGCGCTACAACTCTGCACGGTTTGGCAGAGAGCTTCAAACGGTCTGGAAGTAAACATCCGACTTTATTCCAGCAGTCAGGACTGGTTTAAGAGAGATGAGAAAAAAAGGGAAAAAAAACCCCAAAAAAACGAACATGTTGCACATCAGTGGATTACTCCATCCCCTTCCCTTTATACTTGGGTGTCTGCATGCTGCTTTTAAGCCACTCGCGCTGTAGCTGACTGTCATCTGGGATTGCAAAGGAGGTGGGATAAGAAATTGCAGTCTGGCGAGCTGATTCCAAGGAGCAGAATTAGAGATATTTTTGTATAGGAGTGGCCATGACGCTCCACTCATTAAATCAACAGACTGTCAGGAAGCAGGGAAAAGTGTTTGCCATATGTTTTGCAAATTTTCTGTTTATTTATCAAGCGAGTTGTGCATATATTTTAAAAATGCAAGAAGAGCTGCACCAGAACCATTTTTGGTATCGTAAAGAACATTTTAGTGGATGGTTATGTATAAAGGACTCACATTCGAGAGCCTTTTGCACCGAGAGTGAATGTGAATATGAATGTTAATATTAGTTATTTATCGTCTGAGTCAATACAGATATGGCACATAAAATTTCTGTTATATTTCTCTGTATTCAGAAAGGAAATGAAGCCTGTTGACCCAACGAACGCCCAGCAGGCGGTCTCTGAACTGTAAATGTCTAAAAATCAGTTCCGTTAAGTTCCATTAAATGTTTTTTTTTCTTTTAATTACGCTGTAATCCGGGAAACATTTGTTCTTTGAGAGAAGTGACTTCTGTTCCAGAGGGAGGAATTTGTGGTAATATGTAATCAGTGCAGTGGGTAAAGTTTTCCCAGGTTCCTCATTATGCATGCATACCAGAAAACCTCAGGGAAAAACAAGTAAAGAAAATCAATAAAAACACAAAATAAAGATAAAATGTCATAAGAAGAGCTTTGCTCAAGTGTTCTCCTGTGTCTGGCTTAGGCTAAGAACTACACTGTCACAGTGGAATGGTGGCATACAGCCATGCATTTAACGTTTATTCATAGAATTCAGTCACTGCCCAATGATCCTAACCGTTAAGTCAAGTCAGTTTGTTTTACTGCTGCTTTACAGAGCTTGTTACAGGAAGAAACCACAGATGGAAGCAAACACAAGTTTTCAGTTGATGTTGAATCACTTCTTAAAATTGCTGGCAATATAGAGATTTTGCTGAAAAATGATAAGCCCAGCATGGGGTCTTGTGTCCACTTGTATAAAATCTCTTAAACAAATGTTAAAGTAAAATTTTAGACCCTAAATTTAAGTGTTTTGTTTTTTTATCTTGAATGTTTACTTTTCTCCCGAATTTAAGTCAGAGCCAGTTCCAATATCTGGGTCTTCCCCAATACATGATTCTCCTGAGCTGGGAGGGTGCAGGCTAGCATGTACCTCTTCTGCATCTTTTCAAACTGCCTCTAACATAACATTCCTTGACAGCTCAATGCACTTTGAGGAGAACATCCATCCATCCATCCATCCATTCATTATCTGAACTGCTTATCCTTAACCGGGAATGGGGGAGGGGCTGAAGGCCGGTACTAGAGGGGCAAAAGGTGGAGAAACACAAGTCCATCACAGGACAGACAAACAAACACACTCTAGGGGGCATTTTAGCATCTGATTTGCATGTCTTTGGACTGTGGGAGGAAACCCAGGGAGAACTTGAAAATGGATGCATTTCCGAACCAATCTCTAAATTCAATTGAAAATGAATGACGGATTTTGAAACTGCGCATCCATTAGCGGGACCCTCGGAACGCTGGGGAGATGGGGACACAGGGAGAACATGGTGGGCCATCCTACCAACCCAGAGAGAGCAAAGTCAATTGTCCTGTCTTGGACTCCTGCCCATGGATAGCTTGAATGATTTAAGCAATTAGCTAATTAGCTATTACATTTATTTTACAATATAATATAATAGCATAAAGATTTACTTTATGTTCCACGTTTGAGTCTTTATTAGTGAGAAAATGTCATTTTTTTATTTATCACTTAAATACAAGGGATCATCTCTTAGAGGTTTAACTACTAAGTGGCAGTCAATGGAATGAAACAGTAAACAAGATCATTTAAAGTTAATGAACCGTCTAGAAATTGCATCACCACACAACCACACACCATCAACCTTGTTTTATTGAGATATTTTTATTTATAGTTTTTCACTAAACTAAGTTCCAACAATAGCACAAATAAGAATCTGCAGTTTATGATATTAATGGACAAGCGACAAGAAGTCTGGTGTGCAGAACTTCACATAAGAGGTTTAATGTAATCTTCATAATTCCAGCCATAAAACCATCATGCCAACTTTTTATCCACTGGTTCATATCCCAACATGGTTGCAGTGGCGAGATGCTACAGGTCAGACTCACTTTTCCACCGAGCCGTTTATTCTCACAGTGTTTCAGTGCCTCTGCCACTCTGATGCAGGGAAGACAGTGGCCATAACCTGATAACAAACTTTAAATCTAGTTTTACCTTCAAGACTTTAAAGGAGATAAATGCACGGGCCTGCGTTACACCAAAACTCTTCCCGCCTCGGGTCACAGTGGAAACCCAGCGACTGTTAGTTCCTCTATGTGTCAAGCTTAATTTAATAAGCCCACAGAGAAAATAGGAGAGGAAGGAGAGAGAGAGAGAGATAGAGATAGGCAGAGGAAGACTAGAGTGCAGATGGATGGGCTGTTTTGCTCAGTATTGGCTCTCTCGGGCACACACACACACACACACACACACACACACACACACACACACACACACACACACACACACACACGGTCCGTCTGTCATGGCCTAATGCCTGTTGATTTATGGATATGGCACAGAGAGACTGCAGCACTGCTGTAATCCTCGTCGCTCTGAGCTGCACACACTGTTAGTGCAGACTTAGGGACTGCGCCAGCTATTGGTAAGGCTTATTGCAACACAAGCAAGCAATAATCCAGCTCCGCCCCGCGCAACACGGACGCTGTCACGCTTGTTTGCCCCTAAATCATTTTCAGTGGCTAACTTTTCACTGCCCTGTACTGCTGCATGGCCTTGCACAGAGAATAAAACCCTCTACAGCGTTAGGGCCCATTTCCCAAGCCCAGATTAAGCCTAAGTCTATCTTGAGTGACGATTCATTACTAGTAATGCAGTTTGGTCTGAGACTAGGCTTAATGCATGGCTTGGAACCTGCGTGCTAGCTCAGCTGAAAAACATTACAGTCCCTCTCATAACGAAGGCAGCATTTGGCTTCTTCTATATAGTGACATCACACAGAACACTCCATTTCCACACGCTGATACAGTTTACTATGATCAGAGGAAAGTGCATCAAATTAAAGGGGGCATCACCGAAGTACTGTGTCGCCTGTAATACATTAGAACCACACCAGCGTATTGAAGAACGTGCGACTGATGATTGTCTCTTGTCTCCTGTCTTCAGACCACTAAGACAACAACTGAATGTCAACATGGATGTATTTAAGTCCTCTTCACGAATGGAAACAGATATGGTCTGTAAAACTGTAGCATACTGTCCGGGAAATTTGCATATATTCTTCGCAATCATAAATATATTCCTTTGTAATCACATATTGTAAGAGGAAATCGGTATATTCAGTTAACTCTTTCAAGTTATACTCATATTAAGGGTGATTCTGCTGGCTAATGATTAAGGCTGCACAAGGGCACAGTGACATGATTAAAGCAAGGATGTTATTTTGCGTAAACACTATGTTTTCGAGTTAAAGAGTTCAGATTAGGTGTTTTGTTTAGACCAGAAAGCACTTCTTCAGGGTCATCATCATGGGGACGCAGGGGAGGCACCATGGTTTCTGCCCATGTTTGATAATGGTCATTTTGAAAGTATAAGAAGTCCTCTGCGAAGGACGGATTCAGAGAGAACTTCAAGACTCAGGACTGCCCTGGGTTGCGAATAGCTCTCTCCATCTGCAAATGTAATAAATCTTTGTTCTGAGTGAAGACTTTGTCTGTTTGCTGATTCTCCACCGCCCCGACAATACAAAGTATAGAACAGCTTCTCACAAACTTCAAAGGTTCATATTTGAGCTAAACCTCGTACATGCAGGGAAGAAAGGCACCCTTAGTGTGTGAAGGCTACTTAAAAGCGAATGGCTGTACATTAATTGGTGACAAAAATGAGTTCATAATGATACGACAAAACAAATGAATGAGTATCCCTTCATTTATTTTATGCTAATGAGCTCTCATGAGTCTTTGATTTTGCTGTTGTTGCGAATACAATATTTAAACATTATTAGTTTAAAAATGTTGACTTTGGAATAGCAAAAGTAGATTAAGTAGATAGAACAACGGGAAATTGGGATATGAGGCTACTCGGCGAGTGTGTGTCCGCTTTAGAGTGCTGTTTCTTCCTTGATTCAAATCATTTATCCAGCAAAGAGAGCAATGACAAAAGAACATAAGAGGAAATCATGCCGTACTGACCCTGACTAATTGAAAGCAAAAGAAAAGCCCTGATGGAGTCCAGGTTTGGGTTAATGTACAGTACTGTGCAAAAGTTTAAATGGTTTAAAGACATTTTTTCAGTGTGTGATAATTTGACTTTCTGCTACCAAAGTTAACATCCAAAAAATGATTGCAAATAAACAGTAAAGCAGCAAGATTTGTTTTGCTTGTAAAAAAGTGTGTGAGCTGGTGAGGAGAACACAGGTTCGATTCCAGATTTCTCCTCGGTCCCTCCAGGAGAAGTCAAATTCCAACAGCAGCTCCTGATTTAATTTACTGAAGGACTGATCGAATTAAACCAGGTTTCTGATGGAAACTACAACTAATACTGGACTTCCACAAAGAACACACAGATATACTGTACATTCAATCACCATTTACTGTCTAAAGTTATTGGTATTCATTCTATTTTATATTGTATTTAGGTTTATTTGCTATATTTACTAATATTTGTGTGAAAAAAGAGCACACACTGATCATGTGATCGTTTTTTAAACATTGTTTTTGTAGGTGCTTAACACTTTTGCTCAGTAATGTAACACAAAATCCAGATAAAGTGTGTGCACATCTCTTTAGAGCATTGGTCACCATCCCTGGTCCTGGAGATCCTGAGAGGTTCCAGCCACACCTGCTCTGAACACTAACAGGCTGGAGTAGTACAGGAGAGAGGGGCAGCATGCTGGAGATAAACAAGCCAGGAAAGAAGATCTCCAGGAGGAGGGTTGGTGACCAGGTGCAGGACACAAAAAGAAATGCTAAAGTTTAAAAAATGAATGTCTACGTTCACAAAGCCCCCTCATTTATTAATGCAACGTTTCAACCACTTGGCCTGATGACAGTCTTCATTAGGCCAAATGAAGATGAAGATCAGAGCCTTAGAGAAGCTGCACTAATGAACGAGGGATCTTTGTTAAAACACTGTGCGCACTTTCATTTTTTATATCTTTGATGTATGTTAATGTAATGAGGTTTTACTCCGAGTCCTTTTGGACCATTTCTATTGCTCTACAGAACATTCAGACAGCGCAAAAGGGCAGCAAAAACACATTCGTTACTGAATATTTGAAAGTTTTTAACTGAAGAATGAATCTAAACGATTGAATAACACGTCTGTAGTTAAATATGTGATTGGTTGTGATTTGTATGGGCCTGATGGCTGTAGTTAAAAGGGGGGTGTGGGGACATGACATTATTGCTTAATGAAAAATCACTTTTTCGAGGTAAACGAATGCAATTAACTTTTAATGAAAGATAAATGGAAAACAATCATTTTTTGGTCTTTTAATTTAGATCATATAAAGAGCGGCGACAAACATTTCATATCAGGTTGACCTTAAACTTCCCTTTATCTCTTACATAATCCGTGCACAACCAATTATACAATTTGACCTGCATTCATGGCAGTGACACAGACGTGTGTGTGTGTGGGGCTTGTATGAGTGTATCAGACACAGCGGTGTTACTGGGGAGTTCACACACTGCTAGTGGGCCAGTTCTACTTTATTACATAGTCCCTTCTGTTTCCAGTTATCTGTCCTAAGTCCAATTACATAATTTTGGGGCTGGTGGTGTTTTAATTAGGGAGTTGCCCCTCATTAAAGGCCATGGGAAGGTCACAGGTTCAAATCCCAGGACAGCCAGTGGCACCACTAGAGTAAGGTACTGTCCCCACACACTGCTTCTATAGGGGGAATGGGAAAAATGCATATTTTCACACTGTTCCCACTTTACTGTTCCTCTTACAATTTTTGTTAATCACAGATATGAGTGAATGTAATGTTAGGAGTCTTGCCCAAGGACTTATATTGGTGTAGTGTGGGGTAGGAACTAAACCCTATTCTACTGCTTCAAAGGCAGCAATATTATCCACCACACTACTGTAAGAGTCCTTGGACAAAACTCTACATCTGTGATGCTTTGAATTAAAGCCACATTATGTAAATGTAGTGTTAGGAGTCTTGCCCAAGGACTCTTACTGGTCTGGTGTTACGCAGGAATAAAGCCCTACTCTCCTGCTTGGAAGGCAGCAATATTACCCACTAAACACTAGACTTGTAGTCAAGACCGCCTAGACCAAGACCAAGACACTACCAAGACCAGAGGGTATCGAGACCAAGAC
>JBBIGB010000109.1:63366-76066 GCA_037577075.1 Alestopetersius hilgendorfi
GAGCTGCACACTTATGGGAACTCCTGCTGCAGAGTTGGGAAGAACTTTCTGCCGAATGAACATTGAGACACTGAACCACTTGAATTTCAATACAAACAAACAGAAAACATGGGGGGTTCTAAAACTTTTGACCTGTAGTGTATATCTGGAATTTATTTGTAAACTTTAGCATTTTCACACCAGAAATATAGGTGATCAGTATTGCAATTTTACAGCTACATATTGTGATTGCAATGCCTTTCAGGATATTAAAGGGCTCGTATCACTTTTCTGGAACTGAAAAGGCTTAAAGTCTGCAAATATTGTTTCAAATGGTACATTTGCTCCTCTCATCCATACAGTCCATATATGGGCAAAAAGCTACAAAAATTACATAATTACATAAGACCTTGATCTGTCAATTAATTAACCCAGTAACTCATCAAAAACCCTGTGATTTGATAGAGCCTCATTTGCATATTGCAGCCTTCTATGTAGTAGCCTTCTTCTAGTATTGCAGAGACAGATATTGCAATAATGTTTGACAGATAATATATTATACAACCCCTTTTCACGCTATTATTATGCTACTTGTGATCATTAATTATTGTTTTTCCTGCATTATTTTGCTGTCCCCGGATGTAAACGCTTCACAGCCTGGTCCCCCACTGTGTCTCAGAGTGGGGCGCAGGCGCAGGTGTCCATGAGTGAGTGGCCTGGGGCCGCCTGCTCTGGCTCCTTCAGCCTTCCTGTAAACGATCAGGAAGAGGAGGAGAGCACAGGTACAGCCTCAGTCTACCTGCCCCTGTGCTTGTTCTCCGGCCCACCTATCCCATACCTCGCTGTTCCCATTCCCCCAAACCCAAACCTGCACAAAGTGAAAATCTCCCCCTTACTCCTAATTACTCGCATCAGCCAAGACAGCCGGAACAGTACTGGCAGCTGTCCTGAGGCCAGAATTTTGTGCATTTTTACATAATAGAACCCCAAAATGTGTTTCTGTCCCAAAAAGGACACATTCCTGCTCCTCAAGTTTGGTTTGTGTTTATAAGAGATATGAAAGAACCTGGCTCTCCTTATTAGATCGGTCGTGTTTTATACTGTTAAATAAGAACGTTTTTACATCACTTTTCGTTTCCCTGTCCTTTCCTCTCATCTAGGTAAGCTTTTGGACATGAAGTCTACCTGGACTACAGGTCCAATTTCACACACGCAGGTCTCGATGTCCCATGACCTTTGGAAGGTTGCCCCTGGTGGTCGGACCTCCACGGCGCCATCCAGACCTCCGCCTGGCCTCACCAACACCAAACCCTCTCAGAGCTGGACATCTGGGTCGCTGGGTCTCGGCCAAGGCTGGAGCAGCTCCTACTCCTCAGGTCCCGCCTCTGTTCTCTCTTAATTTCTCATTTGCTGGTGGTTTTGGAATGTTTGCAAATACCTAAAGGAAAAGACAGAGAAGCTTATTTAATCCTTTATGTTTAATCCTTTATGTTTAATCCTTTAACTGGAGATGTTTAAACTTCAGATACTCATCCTCACACTCACATAACTTGCACATCGATCGTCTAATCATTCGGAATCGTCCATAAATGACAAGTCTTAATAATAATAAGAGAGTTGTATGCCTGAATTTCAGGTCTAACCCCCCCTTCTCCCACAGAGGGAACTGCGTGGAGCTCAGACAGTTCCAGCCGGTCCAGCAGCTGGCTTGTTCTGCGGAATCTGACCCCTCAGGTTCGTGCATCTACTTTTTAAAAGTTCATAGCTTAAGCATGGCTGTCTTTGATCTTGTTTAAAATGAGCCGGTGTGTGTTTATATTGCAGATTGATGGGTCCACTCTGAGGACGCTGTGCATGCAGCATGGCCCTCTCATCACTTTCCACCTCAGCCTGACGCAGGGCAACGCACTGGTGCGCTACAGCTCCAAAGAGGAAGCAGCAAAAGCCCAGAAGTCCCTGCACATGTGAGATGCTCTCTAGTAGACAGTCACTACATTTCAGAGTAGTCAGAGCTTCCTAATTTACTTTGCTTTGTTTGTTCAGCTTCAGCTCTGGTTAGGCCTCTTAGCTTGTCATGTTTTACATTACCACTAAGACTTTAAGGTGGAAGTCATTATTAGTTCCAACTTTGGACAGACGTGGCCTGGCCTGTTTCACACAAGCAGCTAGAATCCGATTTTTCAGCACCTCTGATTTGACCCCCGACCATGAATGCAGGAATAAGGGGTAGATAATGGCTGGATGGATGGATCTGATTTGACCAGGACAGGTCATCTGCAGTCTGAGCAGCAAAAGCCTTCAGTATTTTCCAGTACATCAAAATGAGTAGATGTCTACTAATTCAAACCAGACCTTTATGCATACAACTGAGCTGACCATCGTTTATTGGCTTTTTTATGCCAGAACATGTGACAGGTTTGCCATTGCATGGAGCTCACACATGGAGAGATTAAGCTTTAACAGGCATTTATAACATGTTTACTGTGTTTAGTTTTCTATAAAGATTTGAACTCTGCTCCTGAAGGCAAGACAAGATTATTTATTTATTTGCCAGTTTTCTGATGACCATGTCATCCAACTCTTTTTCCACGTTCTGCTGTTGTAGTTGTAGTTGCTGAAATTGCAGTGCAGTTGTGAAACACAGAACACTCCCCAGTACAGTCAGCGCGGAGACTTTCTATTAATGTACAAAACCAACTACAACCAGACTCTACGATTTAGATGGAAACAAGTCTGATTTGCCCTGCAGTGTGAAGAAAGGCTATGATTATTTATATAATGATGGCATAATTACGGTCGTTTAATTAAGATTTATTGCATCACAGTGTAAATGTTTTTACCTCATAGTTTATAGTAGTTTACTACTAGCCTGCTGCAGCAACAAACACTAATTACAGACACTTGAACAGATGGGTTTTGAGTGTGGATTTGAAGTGTGAAAATGAAGTGATGTTTCTGAGGTCGGGTGGTAGTGAGTTCCAGAGCCGGGTGGTAGTGAGTTCCAGAGCCGGGTGGTGAGACGGGCAGAAGGGACAGTTAAGTGGATGGAGGAGGATGATCTGAGGGTGCGAGAGGGAGTGGCAGTATGAAGGAGGTCGGATAGAGATGGCGGGGCGAGGCTGTGAATGGTCCTGAAGGTGAACAGAATAGTTTTAAATTTAACCGGGAGCCCTTGGAGCTGCTGCAGAACGGGAGTTAAGTGATCAATAGAAGGTGTTCTGGTAACGGTGTGTATCAAGAAAATGTCTTGGTGCCTGTCCCTGTTTCCAGGCCTAAAATGAACCTCTGCCTTGTGTTCTGACCCACACCCTTATGTTATCTAGTCAGTGCCATGTTCTCTAAAAGCCCCTCCTCCTTTGTCCAGGTGTGTTCTGGGTAACACCACCATCCTGGCGGAGTTTGCCGGAGAGGAGGAAGTGACCCGTTTCTTTGCTCAGGGTCAGAACCACCCACCCAACAGCAGTTGGCAGGGCAGCGTGGCCCCTGGATCCAACCAGCAGCGCATTGGAAACCACTGGGGCAGTGGGGGCACAGCCGCCGGCAAGACGGGCACCGGCTCGGGCACTGGAAGTAGCGGAAATGGGGGAGACCTGCTGTGGGGCGGTGTTCAACAATACTCCAGTCTATGGGGTCCTGCAAATGGAGAGGAGACCAGGGTCATGGGGAGCCCCATCCCAATCAACACACTGCTGCCCGGAGACCTGCTCAGCGGAGAGAACATGTAGGAGGAGCCTGAGGTCCAGCACCAAAAACAAGAAAAACGAAACAGTAGATAAAAGGGGTTCAGAAAGAAAACAAATAAGCAAATCAGTGTGTGGTGATAATCACTTTCTTTCTATGGAGCTGAAAAACACTGTAGGTTTTGGGGCAAGACTGAAGTGCTGACCTCGAAATCTACTGATCGTCTGGAGACTGGAGGCATTCAGAGTGTTAAAGCATCTTCTATTGTTTGTAGACTTTCAAAAAAGCAAGAATCAACAGAAACCGAAGCCTTGTTTTACTTTCCCCCCCGAAATATCTTTTTCTCGGTTCAGGAGAAGCAGCGGAAAGGCAGCCATTTTTAAACCAAGCCCAGAAACGGAGAAACCTCACGGCCGTACAGCCTTCCTGACCGAGACGCTGGGAAAAGTGCTCCTGCTACCTTCTTACACATTTCAGCATTTGTGTGGTTTCTTCAGAACTTCTATTAGCCTTAAGTGCTTGCGCTCTTTTCTCCTTGCTGTCTCTCTCTGTAGGTCATTCTTGAGCTCTTTATTTCACAAATGGGAAAAAAAAAAAACCTAAAGATTTTGGAACTTGCACACTTCTGTTTCTGAGCCAGCGATTGGACCAGAGCGAGCGGAGAAAAAGGAAACAAAAAAACAAAAACGTACAAAACGAACATCACCCAGCAGTATGTGGCCTGTCTGCTAGACCAATCAGCCGCGAGCTTATGCATTTTCTTCAGTAGTGACACAGGAAGGAGGTACGCTGACTCTTGTTTTTGGTTGTATGTGTGTGTGTTTAATGTTGAAAAATAAGCTGAGCGTTTGAGCGGTGTGTGTGTGTGTGTGTTAGTTTGTGTGAGTGTATGAGTCTATACCTACAGCAACTTGACCAAGCATCTCTTTTTGACTCACAAGCCACTGTTTTAAAGACCTTTGATGGAAATATTTGCGAACCGACTGGATTTCAATGCTGAATCAATCAATTTAATCCAATCTTTACATGGTTAGGCAAGTTACTGGAGAACGATAAAGAGAAGATGGAGGAAAAATGTGCAAGCGATGCATCGTGCAATATAAGCATTAGCCGTTATCTTCCATCCACACTGAAGTGAACCCAAGCTCTAATTTTTTTCTCTTTTCTTTTTTTGTTAAAACTGATTTGCGCGAATCGTGTCGGAGACTCATCAAGCTACAAAGACGTTACTCAGACTCTTTCACCTACCTGGTCTCAGCAGCTGTGTTCTCGGACTGACGCGTTTCGGGCCTCTGCTTCCCCGCACACCCGAAACGAAAAGAACACGCAGAGACCGGGGATTCAGGCACAACACCAAAATGAAATGTTTTCTCCTAATGCAGTAAAAAAGGGATCCTTGTGTTTGGTACAAGCCGAGATGATGATGATTTTCTAACATTTCAAGGGGAATTAATATAGCACTTATGGACCGATCGATGCTCTACCTGCAATGCCAATTATAACTAGACTATGGAGCAAATATTAAAAAACAAAAAAAAGAAAGAAAGAAAAAATTCAGCAACTTAGCGCTTTTTCGTACCTTAATGGTATTAAAAATAAAGCTCCTTTTGTTTGCTGTTCCTCATGAACGGACTTTAGAACCCATGGGGTCAGACTGAAGGGGAACATAAGACTGAATCTACAATCAGATGAAACTTGCAGTATGTTTTTACATCCTTTGTCCTCCTTTTGATGTTTATTTTTTTTATTTTTTATTTTTTTGGACAATATCAAAGTGAATGTCACTGTTACTCCAAACTTGTTTATGGCCTTTTTGCCATGTCTGTAAGAGACACCAGACATGGATTGTTATCTGGATGGATGGGGTGGCGACTGAGGGAGGAAAAAGAAAACAGAAAATAACAAAAAAAAAAATCAACAAAAAAAGAGAGAACAAACGGCTACTTCCGTCACGAGTGATGATGTAATGGAAGCTGCTGAACCACATGGGAGGAAAACGAATGCTTGCTGTCACTCGTTCCTCTCCTCCCAATCATGGAATGTCTATCTTCTGTTGCTGTGCTTCTAGACACACAGTCAAAGCCAAAACGAACTGGTGATGACGACTCATCTCTCCAACTCATCGCTGCCCTCTTTGATAAATGCACCTTTAGCAAGAAGCTGAGACAGTCTGACCTCTGGAATCGCCAGTGTTGGTGTTTTTTTTCCCTTTTAATTAACGTTTGTATTTTTTCCCTTTTTTCATGTACTGTACAATTCTGTTGGTCTTCATGCAGTGGGTTTTCACTGGCACCCAAAGCCCTTCAGTGTTGATATGCAGAAACACTTTAACGTGGTGCTGCTGTCGGCCTGCCCTGTGTAACCAATGCAAACGAGGAACGATGCTTATAGGCCATATTTGGTTTTCTTATCGTGTGTGAAATGTTTGTATTTTTGTGTGAACAGTGTTTCCGTAAGGTTCCCCATATTATCTTATAACATGCAGAATACGGGAAAGAAAACATCTTCGCAAGTGAAATCATCTTAAATCTAGTCGACGTCCAACATTTATTACTATGATTGTTGAAATATTTCTGAAAAATATTTTGTAACAGTTTCAATTTTATTATAACTGTCTTCCAGTGTACTGAGATAATTCCACTTCAGTTCCATGTAGAAATACATTGATCATCTAGTTCTCCTCACTATCATCGCTCTCGCATATCCCTGCGTTTCAGATGATTTCATTTGCCAAGATGTTATTAGTGTGAAGTTTAATGTGCGTGATCTTACACAGCTGCTAGGATCTTCTTTTTGGGTTTTCCTCCCTTTTACCCGCCTCCGTGCCGTCCGCCTGTTAGCCAGAGAGCTCCCTGTTCCGTTAAGAGCGCCCCCTTCCTGTTAATAAGAGAGCAGCTCTTACTTGAAACGCCCGTTATGAGGTGTCGGGTCCTTTTAGCTGCTGGCTCACTCTCCAACCAGCACATTGTTACTTTACTATGCAAAGTAAGTAAATAACGGACACATCGGCACGTTTGTCGATGGCCCTTTACAAGGTTAGTGCCAATCAAAACTCCAGAGGTTGGGTTCCACCCCCAAAAACCCTCAGGCCTCCAGCACATATATATAAATATATATATATATATATTTGTTGCTATGAGGTTGTAGCCTAAGGTGGTGTTTAGAGTGGTGTGTCAATTCCAACACTCTTTCAGGGCATAAACAGACAGAACTAAATTTACATTTATTAATGGTTTTTGAGCAGATTCTTATCTATTAGTGCTTTTGTGCCCTAAGGGGTCTCAAATGAGAAATGCTATTTACAGAAGCTACATTAGTACTGCCATTTCTGTCACTCTCGCAGCAGGGGGCGCCGTCAGGTCTTCACTGCAGCTTTTCTTCATTTATAGAGCCTATTTACATTGGGACCTTCTTAACCACATGCTGCTGGTTCCATTTTGTATTCTCTGTGGTCTCGCGTGCCAATGTAAAGGCGTAGGGGTGTATTTTGGCTGCAGGTTTTCGAATTTCGTTTCCTTGTTACATGAACGGCTTCTATATAACCAGTACAGAGGCACACCTGTGTCGTCTTCGCGTTCGAGGCTGCGGTTAATACACCTGATTTACTGAAACACCTCATTTGCATCACTGAGATAATCTTTTTGCTGTCCTGTTACAGAGCGAGGAGTTTCGGTGCGTTGACCAATTCGCTAATGGTGCACAGGTCATGGCTAAATCCCTGGTACCTTTTTATGAATACCAAAAAAAAAAAATCATTATATGAGTTGGGCAGAAAAGATCCTTAATATAAATGATGTGAGGGGAGGGAAAAAAACGATGTTTAAAACTGCACTTCTTGCTAAATTTTCTCCTGTTTTGCAGACGCGTTCTGTCCCTCGTTGTTCGGGTGTCGGCTGCATGCAGGAGTGCCTTTTTTTCTAGGCTCTTTTCAGTGTTTGTTTGTTAATCTGGGCCCGCTGAACTGTGCATTTCCGTTTGCCCTGATTGTGAAGGGCCCTTGTGTGTCAGCTGCGCTCTCTCTCTCTCTGCTCTGAGGGATTTTGTTTAACAGGTACAATGTCTTAATCTGACAAGGGCCGTCGTTACTCTCGGACTCCAGTCTGACGTCAAAAGCAAAATCACTGTTGCCTGGGTGTAAAACTGCCTTCTTACCAAACTCAGTCAAAAACTACAAACGGGGCGTCAGCACAGCCGCCCGGCCGAAATCCTGGAATCATTCTAACGACACCAGCATAGATAACGCTACGACGCCACAGCAGCAGTCTGCTTCAATCTTTACTGTAGACCAAATTAGTACAGTCCAAATTTTTCTCCCTTTTAAGACCAACTGGGCAGAACACATGTTTGAATGAGCAATATTTGCATTTGACCCTGCAAAATAAGACAGGAAATGTACTGATAATTACTTGATAACTCAACAAAAAAAAAGCTTGTCTGGGATTTGCACGTGTTGGTTTTACTGTCAAAGACATGCGACGTGTTATTTTTATGTAGTTCCTTTTTTTTTTGATTGTCAAAAAACCCATGAAGCTGTTTTTCATCTCAAGACGAAACAAAATCATAAACATATCAAAACAAAACAAGTTTCTACACCAATACTTGAATCAAAGATCGCCAATAACGCAATGTGAACCTTTTTTTTTTTTTTTTTGGTGTGGCTTGAATACTTTCACGGTATTTTGAAAATAAGCATTAATCACAGAAAGATGATGTCATACTTCTTTTGTATGTAAGTGGGTGTTCCTGATTTTTTAGTCATGCACCTGCACTTGTGTTCCACTCAGTATGCTGTAGTTTTTTTTTTTTTTTTTTTTTCCTTCTTAAAAACGATGTTCTGATTATTATTGTAATCCAACATTGCACTGAGTGTCTTCTCTTCCCTCACTCGGCAAATCAAAAGAAAAAAAGGTGACGAGGGAAGACAATTCATGTGTTAAAGTTTACTCAAGGACTTGATACATTTCTGTTTGTTCGTTCTATCTGTAAAGTGTTTAAAAACCTGTAAAAAGTTTATCTACCTTTATAGTGGCTTTCATTGTTGAATAACTAGCAGGAGTTTTGCACCATTTTGTTTTAAATATTAAGTAAAAAAAAAAAAAAAGAACAAAAACAAAAAAAAGAATAAAACGCAGGGGAGAAGAAGAAGAAAAAAAACAGAAAAATGTGAGAAATAAACCGTGGCCATAGTTAGAAAGGGTCTAGAGCTCCATATGTGATCTGATGTTCATGCATAAAAACAGACAGTGGAGTGTGGGATGAGTTTCTGACGGTGGGACTCATTTCGGAGGTGCCTACCGTTTTCTTGTCTGTAAAGGTTTCCGTTTCCTTCCAATCCACCTGCCGTTTACAAACCAGTCTGTCTGCAACTGAAACAAGTAGTTTAGCACGAGAAGAAGAAAAAACTAGATATTTCATCCTCCATCTGAAGAGAGATGGAGAAAGCTAACTTCTCGAATGAAGACGTAAGCTATTTTCCGAACTCTGGGATTGATTCAGTGTTGTATTTGCGTTTGAATTAATCTCCTTTTGTTGTTGACAGACTATCTATGCCTGTATGTATCAATTTTAAGTTTCTGTTCTGTGAAGGAAAACAAAAAAACAAAAAAATTGCTTGCTGTCCTGCACACTCACAAATGGACTTGGCTATTTTCTCAGGAAGACGAGAGGTCCACAGTTCCGATTCTACTGTTTTCTAATGTTTATCATGAGCATATAACAAGTTAATGGGTGTAAAAAAAAAAATGATATTAATAGAAATCCAACTCTAAGCACTGAAGGACATGGATTTCAGAATATCTTGCATTTAATCCGTAGCAGATAAACATTTACCAAATAATAGGCATGTATTGAACTCACGCTTTTTTATTTCTTGAGGTGGAGTGCTTTACATTTGAATATCTATATGTACGCATCGCTTTATGTTCAAACATAGTTTGTGTTATGTGTGAAGCTAGTAAAAGGACCTGTAATTAATTATACAGTATGACATTTGTCTGCCATTTTTTTAAAGTGGTAAACTGAGGAGATGCTTTGTTCATCCTCCTTCTGTCACTCCCTAAGATCTTCAGCACTGGATTTCGAATCCAGTTTCCAGTCCGGATTGTGTATTTACTGAACTCTTGATATATCTGATTGGCTGCCTTGTGTAACAGAAGCAGCAGTTACAAAATCCAGGATGGGAAACTGGATTTGAGGTGTTGAGTTGAAGACCTCTGTCCCATGGCACTGCCTCAAAATAACACATTTTTTTTAAAAGAGTGTTGAGTTTTCATGCAGTTGCTCAGCTTGGCAGTGAAAAGGAGGTGAGAGCAGACAGAGGTGTACAAGGGTCAGTAAGAAAAGTGTGTGAATCTATGCACAAACTGGAGAGGAAAAGTCTAAGGCAGAAGGATTAGGGACGAGTCGACAGCTTTTGCTGTAAGATGTCTGATCGGACCGAACTTAAGATGTAGAATTTCCTCATCTTGGGATTTCCCCCACTGACGAATTAAGCACTGTGGGCTTTTCTGGAAAAGTCTAAGGCCTTTTGGGTCGTTTCCAAAGGGGAGCCTGAACTTTTAGAAACGGAGACTAGATTTGCTTTGGTGTCTTTTTGTTTTAACGTTAACGACATGACTTTACTGGCATTCGTAAATGTCCCTGGCTTCTAAATGCCCCATCTCTCCATTCTCCACATAGAATGTGATTGTTGATTACTTGCACCGAAGATACAACCTTTCAATGGGGTATGAAGATTTTTTTTTTCTGCCTATATCAATAAACAGTAACTTTTTTGTCTCAAGGCCTTGAGTTGTGTATTATTTCTCTCACATCACAGCTTTCCATGTGAAGTGTACAGTTTGTACTGGAAGAGATACTTCATCTGCCTTTTGAAACGTGCCGGAAGATCAGAGCAGTACAGGACCCAAATTTGAGTCCGCTGTAATAATAATATAAAAAAAAAAAAAAACACAAGCAAGCATGTGCTTACGCAAGTATGTAAAACCAATTTAACAGCAAATTACAGCACAGAAGTACTTAATACTAAGTCATTAATAAGTAAGGACAAGTCAGCTCTCTGTAAACGTGATGGATGCATTAAGATGAACTTTTGTTATGACCTTCCATCTACTGTTGGTTTCACTTTTCTTTTCTGCCTCTGTAATGCTGAAAATGATTTTCATTAAAATTTACTTTTAAATATATATATTTTTTCCAAGGTTAACTTTAAAGATTATCACCAACATTAAAATTGAGGTTTCTCACATTTCCAAATTTCACTTTCATGAATTGTGGAACTATGGAAATCTTCCTGGAGATCACACACCTTTAGCAGACCGCCGTCTTCCTGATGGTTTAACTTCTCATAAAGAATGTCTGCCGCCTAGTGGCTGCACTGGAAAAGCTCAGCAGTGCATAGCATTGCTTCTGATCTAGCATGATTTTATTTTAGCATGAATAAACAAAAACACATCTCTCAAACAAATAAGATAAAATACTGGTTAGAACCCAAAGTATCAGATGTTTCGGAGATGATCTAAATCTTGGTCCATCTGTAAGCATTTGTGTGAAGCTACATGTTTGAGTGAAGGTAGAGGAGCTGGAAACACTATTAAGTCTGTATTAAATTACTGCAAGGATTTTCTATTTTAGATCATTAAAATGACTTTTAAACGCTTCTAGGTATAAGTCTTTATAAGCACTTCTTAACTCAAAGTAATTACAGACTCAAATGTCTGTATGATGTCAAAGAATGCTTTGTCCAAGTCCTCATTTAGGAATCTTCCAGTAAAGTGAAATGCACCTGATGAGTAAGAAAACTTTAGTGATTTTAATTTGGTCCAATAGTTAAATATTACTTGGAAAAAGTTTACCAATGTTATCTGTGGTCTTCGGCGTACTGAGTGATGGTGTAGCAAACATCACATAGGACCTGGTTAATCAGCTTGTAAACTGTGCACTTATAACTATACCTTTATCCTGTAATTGCTGCTTATTGCACTTCTGGTTAGACCTAAACTGCATTTCGTTGCCTTGTACTTGTACATGTGTAATGACAAAGTTTAATCGGATCTAATCTAAAGAGGAGTAGGACTATGTGCAATGTAGTGGTTATGACACTACCACAACACATATGGGTGTAAAGTTTATCCTTAACACTGCTGTTTGTTTACTGTTTCTAAATTCCTGAATTTTCATTTAGCTTCTACTCTGGATTACATTTATCTTTTCCATGACTGTTCACAGACTGCCATTGCAAATTAGCACAGAATAAGTGAATTCATTAATGAACAAATGATATATATGATATAACTTGTTATTCAAAATCCAGGCTAATCTAAATGGAAATCAAATTCCAAAGAAAGCTGATCTGGTTTGCCCATTTGAATATGGCTGTGGTATCGAAATAATTTGCATGTAAGGTTTTGCGTGTTTGTTTTGTTAATGACAGCATGACAAAAAAAAATACAGGCAGAGATTTTCCAGTCACTGCAGAGCCTTGTGGTCTCCTCAATTATCTCAATTAGCAGCAACAATAAAAGTTCAAGTATATTGTTTTGACTTGTGTACTGTTTGGTCTGAAAATCTGATAATGGTATTAAAGCTTATGTATAAAATATATTTATATATCCAACACATTTCTCTCACACAGTCCTAGAGAATATAGTATTCCGTTTATTACATGTCTGTGTGCGTGCTCAGAACGCGAGTTCATCTTGATGTGAATTCTTTCAATTCAATTCAATTCAATTCAAGGTCATTGTCACAAAGCAGCTTTACAAAATGAAATAAATGGGAAATAAATGTGTGTATGAATGTGTGTGAATGAAATGCCTCTGATGAGCCGAGAGTGACGGCGACAGTGGCGAGGAAAAACTCCCAAAAATGGCGATAGGAAGAACCCTTGAGAGGAGCCAGACTCAATCAGGGAACCCATCCTCATTTGGGTGATAACTAGTGATGGGCACATGAAGCTCCGAAGCGCGTATCAAGTATAAGGGGGCGTGGCAGACGAAGCCTCACTTCGAGGCGTGTATCGGCTAAGCAGAAAACCACGTGA
>JBBIGB010000109.1:211292-221829 GCA_037577075.1 Alestopetersius hilgendorfi
TATTGTAAAATATAATAGCGGAATTACAAAATGGCTGTGACGGGGTTGAATTAAAATGTGACTTGTGTCAGACAAATTTGACACAAGTCACCATCCTTCTCAATCACAAATGGCACCATTTCTATAGAATCACCAATATATACAGAAACAGCGGTGTATATATTTTTAATCTAGTGATTACCCTTAAAGAAAATGTAAATGTTAAATCTGTAAACCTGTACCCCCTTTTAAATTCCCTGCCGAGATCTGCAACTGGGAAGGTCGCGGAATAAATGTATTGGGATACCGTGGCAAAGTGAACGGTTTTCGGGGAATAACACCTGATCTACTCGGGCTAAAGGTCTCCTGGAGATCTACATAACTGTGGAGTTTGAAGTGTCTGAGGGACACCGCGTGGAGGTGAACGTCCAGAAAAAACAATTATTGCCACAAAAAAAAAGGAGGATATTGGCAGTTTCCACGTTATTGTGGAGATTTCCACATAAAAATTATGAGCTCAGTTCTTTAAAAAAAAAAACCTGCGAATCCTGCTCCTCATAAAACTGTACATCCTTATACTCACTGTACATGCATTCAACTCGCCCAAGTCTACATTGAGTCTTATAATACGGATGCACCTATTTATATTTCTATATTTTATACTTTACATTTTATAGACTGCACATTTGAACATTTTATACTGTGATATATTTTATACTATTGTTTTCTTAATTTTTGCTGCTCTTAACTTGGTTCTGTCTGCTTTCTCTCTTGACCAAGCAAATTTCCCACTTGTGGAACTAAAAGGTTTATATCATTTTATCTCTTATCTTAATACATGTGCTGGATATAAAGAGATCACATGCAAAAACATCAATGAAATGATGCCATAAGGTTCAGTATAATTACATTAACACCAGTCAACACTGGAATTGTTACCAACTTAAAGATCTTGGTGTGCTGAACATGAACACAACCATGACAACTTTTTTATTGGCTCTTCTTTTGAAGATATTTCTCATAACTAACGTGTACAAAAATGTGTTTTAGCAAGCAAATGGCAACATTAATTTCTCTTTTACAAGAACAGTTATACTCCCCCCATCCCCCAATCCCAAAAATGAGTCAAACAACAGAAGTGCCTTTTCTCCTCCTTTATTGTGAGGGTCCATGCGTGGTCCTCGATTCATTGTTTCTAGATATACCACTTCGAATATACACAAAAAACAAAACAAAAAAAAAACAAAACGAAATTAATGTGCATAACTTGTGAAAATAAATTACTGAGGAATGTAACAAAACACGGACAAAAGGGGAAAGAAAAGGAAAAACGCATGAAAGATAGTACAACTGTTTCTCAGCTGCACCAGGATCACATGGACTTAATGTAATTGGCTGGGTGCACTAATTAGCAAACCGCCAGCCTCGCTGTAAGCAAAATAAACAGTACAAAGAATAATAATCAATAATATTGTCTTAAACAAGACAGTTACTTCAATCTCAGTGTGTGCGTTTGTGCAGCCTGACTAGTCTACTGGGGGAAGGCAGGGGCCATGGGGTAGGGCATCATTGGCTGGGGGGGCTGTGGAGGCTGAGGGGGGTTAAAAGCACAAGGAGGGTGACTCATTCCGTTCTGGGTCGGAGCTTGGTTCCCCTGGAACGGCTGGTTCTGGAAGTTCTGACTACCGTAGGCGTTCTGCGGGTTCCCCCCGTTTCCATAGCTGCCCTGACCGTTGCTGCCGTAGCCATTGCTACTGTAGCCACTGTTGCTATTTTTGTTGTAGCTGTTGCCCCCGTTGTAAGTGCCGTTCTGCACCTTTGGTCCGCTACCATAACCCCGGTCAGAATCTCTATCCCTATAGCTACCGAAATCTCTCCTACCCCCACTGGAATACCGGTCCCGGCGGTCGTCCTTGTAGCCTCCCCGACCACCTCGACGACCTGCAGGACACACCACAGAACACAAGCTTAACCAGTTTCAGTGTCCAGACGGGTGGAAGAACTTCAAAACCCTTTAACTAACGTGTGCTAGTCCACTGGTCCTCAAACTAGTCACACAGATGGTCACATTTGTGCTCCAACCCAACCTGGAACGTTCTGCGGCCATGACATCTGGATCAGAACTAATGGACTAGTATAATAAACTTAATTTGGTAAGGAATAATGTTCACTACTAACAGAGGTTCAACCAGACTATGCTTAAATGAAACTACATCAGAGCCAATCACGATACAATGGTGAGGACAGAACAGAAGGAAATCATGTTAGGTTTATAAGGTCACATTTCTACACATTTTTATTGCTGCTAGAGATTCAAAGGATTGTCCTCACCTCCTCTATCCTCGGCCATCTGAAGAAGTTTGGGGTTGATGGCTTGGTTGGCCTCACGGAGGACAGAGATGAGGTCGTTGGCCTGTTTCATGTTGTTCGGCGTAAAGAAGGTGTAGGCTGTGCCCGTTTTCTGACTGCGGGCCGTACGCCCGATTCGGTGGATATAGTCCTCAGAGGAGTTAGGGTAGTCATAATTGATGACAAATTTCACATCCTCCACATCTGTAAAGTGTTGCAGTGTGGCAAAAAAGGGGAATGCGGTGACATTTTTTGCACACCACAACAGCCACACCAAAGAAAGACAAGTTAGGGAACACGGCAGACAAACCGAACAATTACTGGAGACTGAGCTGCGCTGGAAAAAAAGGCAAGGAAGGGTTAAGGCACGAATCCAATAACGAAAAGAATCTCATCACTAGCTCCGTGGGAACACTACCATGGGAAGAGAGAAAGGATGCACACTCCGTTTGCTTTAACCCACAGAACGAAATAACAGGAGAAAAACAAAAGACAGAAAATTAAAAAAACAAAGACCAAACAAAACGATCCTAGAACGCCTCAGACCCCCTCCCGCTCACTTTATTCATTAAACCATGAGAATAAACTGCTTACCATTAAGGAGTATGCATTCACTAGTCCTTTCCCAATGCAGCCAACTCCCCACAAATTGTCAAGTGACATCCAGGTGCTTCTAACGCAGTAGGGCCACTATGTGCACTGTTGCCTCCTCATGTGCCGACAGACACAGGACCATTCAGCTGGCTTTTTGGCTCTACAGGTCCTTTTATCTTTTGTTTTTTCCCTTCAGCACACTCATAAGAAGCTTGCTAATAAAGGCCACACTGCTGTCTTGCCCAGACCAAACAGACCGTGGTTAACGTGAGGGCACCCAAAAGATTCAAAGGTACAAAAATAAAGGGGAAAAAACCACCAGTTGTCGCTTAGTTGTCCTTCCCCCCTCTGTTTGAGTTATTACTGAGCGTCAGCAAAATCCCTCATCACAGCCTCGTCTAGGCAAGATCTTCCCAGAAGCCAGTGTTCACTTGAGAAAATGTCTCTCGTTGGCAGGTCTCGACATGACTTTAAAAAAATGCAGGCGAGGGAGGAACTTCAATCGTGGAATTGGATTTTTGCTGTTTTTACTCGTTTTGAGATTTTTTTTTTTTTTTTTTTTTTAGATTTGAACTTTCTGCTCCACTGTGTCCCAGAGCCCCTTTACACATGTGCCAGTTCTCACCAATTGAGGTACAGGAAAAATAAAAAAAAGTTGGAAAACTGCTCTCTCCATTTCATGAACACCAGCGCTTTGAGTAAGAAAAAAAAAATTCTGAATTGCTTTGTTAAAATCACTGCTCGCAAACTCCCATGCTTCAACAAGCTTCGCAAGTAAAGGAATCTCAATCAAGCGACTATTTGCCATACAGCGTTCTTCCAATGTGCATGCAAGGCAAAGAAGTGTAAAACCCTCTTTTTTCGCTGGTATTTAGAGAAACATGGATGGATGAACTGCGTTACCCAAAGGTGTATATGGTGTATTTGTAATGTAATCCATGGACAGAGAACAGATGTGTATCATTACAACCGAGTATCAGTGCAAAGGCTTAGCCACTCTGCCTTATTGAAGGTTACTGGCACACAGAGCTGAGCTCGGACGTTTGTTAAATTTCACCTCTCTAAGCGACTGGGTGGCCGCCAGTCGCGCACTTCCACTCCTCCTTCCCCCTCTGCCGGCCTTGGGGCTTGTCATGCCTAGGCCCTGCCACAAAGACTCCACCTTTAGGTGAGAAAAACTCAGAGAATGCATAGAGAAGTTAAAGAAAGCAAAATCACTTTCTTTAAAAGTGAAACAATGTTTTTGCTTTTGTTCTTTGCTGTTGGAGCTTTGTTTAAAGGATTAAAAAAAAAACAAGAGAGACGACAGAGGGGAAGATCAAATTGTGATATACTGACCGAGTCCACGGGAGGCCACATCTGTAGCAATGAGGATGCAGGCTTTGCCGTATTTGAACTCTATAAAAGGAAAAGATGATTACAGGAAGCTGGAGATGTTAGACAAATCTCTGAAACCTCTGATCCACGTGCAGAGTCTTACCATTCAAAACCCAGTCTCTCTCCTGCTGGCTTTTGTCTCCATGAATTCCCATGGCAGGCCACCTTTAACAGGACATTTCCACATTAAGACTCAATCACTAAAGTTTATACATAAACAAAACACTTCTGTAAAGTGATGTTTGACAAAAAAAAAAAAAAAAAAACCTTTAATAGTCAGCATGTTGAAAGCAAGAAAATGTGCAAAATATCTGATCTTACCCATCTCTCCTCATCTTCCGGGTCAGTTCATCACATCTCCTCTTGGTCTCGACGAAGATGATGGTCTTGTTTTCCTTCTCACTCATGATCTCCTCCAGTAAGCGGATGAGCCTGAGAAGGGGAACAATAAAAAAACTATATTACCACCATGACCACACACTCCACCAATGCAAGATTTTCGAAAGTAGCAGTTTCCCATAATAACAATTGCATGTTCTAAAGAATACCAACATCGTTTCCTTCTCTCAAGCAACTTACTTATCATCCTTCTCCCCATCATTGCAGACATCAACAATCTGCAGGATGTTGTGGTTGGCACTGAGCTGCAAAGCTCCAATGTTGATCTGCACATACTCCTTCAGGAAATCCTCGGCCAGCTGACGCACCTCTTTAGGCCAGGTTGCGCTCCACATAAGCGTCTGCCGGTCTGGCTGTGAAACAGTCAATAACAAAACGGAAAGTCAATACACTATAAAATCCCACATTCAAAAATGTTGAAAAATCTGGAAGGTACCACACTTTGAATACTACTCACAAAACACAAAGTGTAAAATTACAACGTCATTTTATTTTTTTAAACATGATACTACATGGCACTTGTTGCTCTTTCTAAAAAATTTATTTTAAATACACATTCACTGACTTACCCGGATCTGATCTACAATTTTGCGGATCTGTGGTTCAAAGCCCATGTCCAGCATGCGGTCAGCCTCGTCGAGCACCAAGTAGGTGCAGCGTCGCAGGTTTGTCTTTCCGGCCTCCAAGAAATCGATTAGACGTCCCGGAGTGGCAATGCAGATCTCAACACCTAAAGAGGAAAAAAGGATCTGTCTTAGAATGTGTCATACAAAATAAATATATTAAAACTATGATACTTCTGACAGCAAAGAATATACAAGTGCGTTCACTGCAGCTCAGTGATGACAAAATCAAACATCCACATTTCTAAGAAGTGAAACTACTTTTTATAAAGACAGAAACACAGTAGTGAAAGTCACCTCTCTCGAGGTCCCGGATCTGAGGTCCTTTGGGAGCTCCTCCATAGATGCAGGTGGATTTCAAGCGTGAGGCTCTTCCATACTCCGCAGCGACCTGCTGCACCTGCTGAGCCAGCTCACGGGTAGGTGCCAGCACCAGACACTGCAAGAAGAGTCAAACGTCAACAAGCCGATAAACTAAATGCTCATACTAATGACTGAAATATGTGAAATTGCAGCTGAACTTACAATAGGCCCATCTCCATGCTCAAGGAATGGCTGATGGTTAATATGTACAACAGCTGGCAAGAGGTACTGCAAAGACAAAAACAAACTCATGCATTTAAATCTTAACTACACACCGTGAAAGCTACCAGCATGTAACAAAAAAACAACAGATATCAAGCATTCAAATAACTTACTGCAAGTGTTTTTCCAGAACCAGTCTGGGCAATGCCAACCATGTCTTTTCCACTAAGAGCAAGTGGCCAGCCCTGAGCTTGGATAGGGGTGGGCTCAGACCATGCCTGTTTGTTGATGACTTCCATTACGTAATCTGTCAAAAAATGCATCGTCAGACACCTCATGTTCCTGTGCAGTAGATGGTGGTCACTACTATGCTAGTATCTAACCCTCTTATAACTTACAGAAAAAATACACTTGAATGAAATCTTAAAAGAATTCAAAAAGTGTACGTACTGGGGAAGGTGGCTTCATGGAACTTCATGACGGGTTTGGGGCAATCTCTGCCTTTCACTGTGACTTCTTTGGCCCTCCGATACTGTTCCACCTCTTGCTGTTTTGCATGAAAAAGTATTGAGAAAAAAAAAATATCAACCACCAGGATCCAGACATTCAAAATACATTCTGAACACACAAAAGATCAGGGATGTCACTAACCATAGACCTTCTGGTGACATCAGGATGTTCCTTGTAGAAATTCTTTTCAAATTTAGGAAGCTCATCCAAGTTCCAGTGTCTCTTGCGAAGCCTCTCGCCAGGGTTTCCAAATTTGCCCGGCGGAGGGCCGCTGCGGCCGGAACCAAACCGGGGCCCGCTGCCGCCATATCTGCAGAAACGGGGACAAAAAAAAAAAAAAAGAAAAGTACAAATATTAGTGGATAAAATGGTTAGCTGAAAATCTGAATTTATTCCATTTCTCCATACCCATAATGTATCTAATCCCACAAAGTTTGCTTAGCTAGAGACTATAGCCTGCCGGGTTTATCTTCCGTTAACCCAATCATTGCAAATTCACTCTCTTTATTACTGATATTACATTAGGCGTCAATGTGCAAAAGAGTCTCAAACCGATCAGAGTGTTTCTGGGTTATGTAATGCAGGAAACGCTATCATTTAAAGTGCTTTTGCATTCGTGCATGACTGGGTGGGGCTCAACTGCTGCATCCAGGATAAGATCTCTTTAAACGTGCAGGGTTTGTGACATCACAAAACTGACTCGAAACGCCCTGTTTTGTATCTTTACACACATGGACCTTATGGATGGGTGGAGCCAATGTACCATCTGACACTATTTACAGGTTCTTTAATTCCAAAAAATTGATCGGCCTTATGAAAAGCCATCACAAAAACCATATGTAGAAGAAGTTTCTTAATACTGATGTCCATATCCTACAGATCTACCCAAAATGTAAAAGAAGCGTAATGTTATGAGACTCTACTCCTTTATTCTATACCAGAAAAGACGGTTAATGCTGTAATAATTGATAAACAATCCAAAGCCCCTAAATTACAACCCATGCATGAAACGCAGAGATTAATGTGCATTTTAACTACACGATAATATCTAAATCGAGTAAGACATCAAGCTGCATATCGTAATATAGTTAGTATTTTTTTTTACAACACAGTTCAATATTAAAACATAGTAAAAATCCTCCTGCGCCACAGTTTTGTGGCCTCGACGCTGCCATTTTAGCTCTGAGGAACAAAAGCAGCCGGCATTTTGAGCCCTCTCCCCTTTTTCCGAGATACATGGTAACATTTAGGACAAATTCAAGTCTAAAATAACAATTAAATGTTTAGAAAAGGAAAAGGCAGGTAGGAACATCCGCAGCTACTGAAAAACACTTTAAAAAACGAAAATTGAGGGATTCTCCACTGTAACGGCTAGCCACCAAGCTAACCTTCTTCACACCAAAAACACCTCACAAACCCGACTTTTCCTCACCAAAGTCATGCATACCCCCTCTTCATTGAATGTAAAGAACCATTACATTATAGTAACAATTACATTTACTCCAGGCACAATAAAAGAGTAGAAAATGCCCGTTGTGGCTCGACTCACGGATTTATTTGTGGGAGTAAAAAAAAATAAACTCACCCCCTATCTCTCCCACGATCTCTGTCTGAATAACCAGGCATGTTTAAAGCTTATACACGACAGAAAAACTGAGAAAATTAGGTTTTAGTGCACAAAAAGTCGATTTATCTCCCGACCGATCCGGTTTAAAGTAGGTAAAAATGGCGCCGGAGCGAGCCGGTGGAGCAGAGACCGGTATCAGGGACCTCGCGCACACTGCGTATCAATCCGCCCAATCGGCACTATTTTTAACCCTTAGTAACAAACGCTGGTTCGACTGGAACCTCTTGTGCACTCAGATTTAATCATTTAAAGCTCGCCACGATCTAAGTATCGATAAAAGACACTTCCTCTATTTTAAAATAAGAACCGCACCCTTATTTAGTCTTCAGTTTGGTGTCTGTGGATCTCAACAATCTCGGGCGGAGAAACTACTTTGCGAACCGACGTTCAGGGCGGAAGGAGACACACAAATGTCAGCAAATGCCACAAGGTGCCGCCAACGTCACCCGTTGCCATGGAGACGGTCACAGTTTCTCTCCAGCATGTGTGTCCAGAGTTTTAACTCATTTAATAAAACTCATTTTAACATTAAAAACAAATTTTGATAAACCATGAGCTAAAAATGAAATGAAAAAAGTTCATGTATACAAGTATATATAAACTTATACACTTATACATATGCATATGTGTATGTATATATATATGAATACGTGTTATATAAGTATAGATTGCGAAAAATAAACAAAAAACAAATCCTATTTTATATTGTTTTATCTATATTCCCACATTTATATTACATTTTATATATATTTACTCTTTGTTGGTTTTCTCTCTCTCTCTCTCTCTCACACACACACACACACACACACACACACACACACACACACACACACACACACACACGGGCGCGTAATATGTAATATGTATCCCTGAACGTTCTAAAATGAAAATGTTAATATTTACGGTTTGTTAGTAGCGTCAAACATGTTGTGTCAAAAAAATGAATGAATAAGCCGTTCCTCATACGTCACTCAAGCTAGCTTATCAGAGGCGTCCTCGCATTTTAAATGTCCCCGGCCGCGCCTCTATCGTGTTGCCAGATTGGCCCGCCCGAAAGTGGGCGGGTTTAAGTGGTGAACGGTCCGGAACGGACGATTCCAATCTGGCAACCCTGAGAGCGCTCGGAGGCGGTTGGGGAACGACAGTGGACGCGGCGGCGGCGGCGGCGGCGGCGCTGGCGGTTTGTTGTGTTTGTGGAGGAAATAAGAATAAAATGCCGTGGTGTCTGTTTTAAACAGGCGACCGGGCGGTTTTTCTGGTTTATCTGAGGAAACTCCGAAGAGACGCTGCGGGATTCTCGGGATGGGAGCGGAGGAACGCGGTGAGTCGGGAAAGTTGTGCTGTTAGCCCCGTTACAGCTAACGTTATGCTAGGCTAACCAAACCGGTCCGAGTTTAGAGTTATAACCACAGGTTTTACAACACTTCTGGTTTCTAAACTCTGTGAAACACCGTTATGGGGATGTGTGGTATGTTTTACTGTGCAGAACGCCTCTGAACCAGCTTCAACAGACAATAACACGGATATTTAGTAAATTAGCTTATGGTTTACAATCAAAACATTCTCCACTAACAGTATTGGTACTGTATTCACCAAAACTCTGTGTTTCCCATAAAACTCCCTGTCTAAGGAGAGGTGTGGAGGAGTTGTCAGTCTTCTCAGCTGGGAGCTGGTGTTGGTTCTGAGGACCATCTGTGTAAAATGTGTAAACACTATACTAAAGTTATACTTATAGCATACTAAATACTTTTTTATTTGTATACAAGATGCTACACTAAATGGTAAACTAACTTTACTAAATACTTTACTGTACACAACAGTACAGTAATGATACAAGGGGCAGTTGGTGATAAATGCCGTAAATATAAAAGACATTTGTATATGCATTGCTTTTGTGACATTAGTTCAAAACACTGTTGCTTGCAGCTTAGTTTCTGCTTTTCTTTGGCATTCAGAGGAAACAGAAGTGTCTGGAAGTCACTAAGTATCTATAAGGAAGTATCTGTAATGAAATATTTCTGTGATACAAGCTCATGTGGAACCACATATGTTCTAGATCATTGCTGGTTTAATTTGAGGCCTGTGAAAGCCATAATTAGGTAACTGTTGAACCCTGGAGCTCCAGTGATGCATGTGTGAACTTGCATTGCAAACGAATACGGAGGCAAAACTTGCAAGTTCACACATTGTTTTCTTTTTTTTCTTCCACAGACTGGGTGGATGTGGCCAATGATCTCCTGAGTAAGTGTCACATTAACCTGAGGCTACGGAGGCTCACAGACTGCGATGCTAATGTTTTCGTGGCCTTGTATGAGGCCATCCTGGGAGAGAAAGTACCGGGTAAGTACATCTCAGTATAGCTCAATGTTTCCCTGCTTTTCTAGGCAGTCGGTAGCCTAGTGGTTAGGGCATTTGCCCTGTGGCCAGAAAGCCCGGGTTCGATCCCCAAGACTACTAGGCACCGCTGAGGTACCCTGAGGTACCGTCCCACACACTGCTCCCCAGCGCCGTGTTCCTGCTGCCCCCTGCTTCACTTGGTGAATGGGTTAAATGC
>JBBIGB010000109.1:382653-401667 GCA_037577075.1 Alestopetersius hilgendorfi
TTATCTACCTAACTTCGCTCATCTTTGTGTGTGTGTGTGTGTGTGTGTGTGTGTGTGTGTGTGTGTGTGTGTGTGTGTGTCCATCTGCAGGTGTTCACAGAGTACTTTAAGGAGCTGGAGGAAGAGAGCATCCAGGATAATTTTGTAGTGGTGTACGAGCTGCTGGATGAACTCATGGACTTTGGCTTTCCTCAGACCACAGACAGCAAGATCCTGCAGGAGTGCGTATCCACAGCATCTGGTCTTCCTACCACACCCACTCCTGAGCTTAAGCAGATTTCACACAGTCTGAAAGCTTTACAGCAGAAACATCATTGCAGTGTAGCAGTGGTGCCCAGCCCAATCCTGCCGATCCACCACCCAGCAGAGATCTGGCTCTAATATTCACATACTTTAGAAAGCACTGACTAACCAGTCAGGTGTAAAATGGTGTTTGTTTGTTTAGGAAGCATCACTTAAAGCTGAAAAAAGTAGGAATCTCTTAAAGTGTCCCAAGTGTCCATCCTGTTAGATTAGGTATTGCTGAGTACTTCTTAAAATTAAAGACCTTTAAGTGAGTCTTGGTTGGAACATCCAGTTCTAGGAAAAACATTAAAGGACATTTATGTTAGATTCCCATGTCAGGGAAAACTGAGTTGTCCTCCCTTTTTTTCATGTACATCGCTCTGGATAAGAGCATCTGCCAAATGCTGTAATTGTGATGGGAATGTAATACATTGTGAAAGTTTGAAAACAGTTGAATCCCCACTTCAATGGGTCCATATATGGAAGCTAAGCTGCATAAAAAGGCAGTCATTGTTTTTATGATGTCATGCATTGTGTCTTTTTCTGGGCTGAAACGTTCCTTATAACTTCATTGGGGGTGGGCGCAGCTAAACTGCTGAATTGGTTGATATATATAAATACATATATAAATGTGTTGGTGTTCACGATACCCTGAAAACTGTTCACTCAAAACTGTTTTGGTGGCTATATTTGCAAATATAGACTCTGGCATGACTGGTGTGTTTAAAAATATATTTAAAAGAGTAAAATATGGTTTTACAGGAAACAGGCTGGCATTTTGTTCAGTATTTTAAAGGAATGCATTGGCTAAATCAGTGCACACAGGTTACTTACTCAGTGATTTTCACAATTTAAGTACAAAATTATACACTAGCAGTGTTACCACAAATCACATTTGAACATATTTGCCCATTCATGCTGAAGGCATTGCTTTGTGATTTCAGTATTGCTAGACAATAGGGAGTAATCTCAATAAAGGTGTGCTAACTATAAGGGCTTACTGTGTACTGTCTTAGAGGTGTTACCTAATAACCTAGTCTTTGGCAGCAAATTGTGTGTGACAAATGCCATCTAATGCCTTTTAAATCCCTGAATTTCATATAGATACATTACACAAGAAGGCACCAAGCTGGAGGTTGCTAAGACCAAGGTGCCCACAACAGTCACCAACGCTGTGTCCTGGAGGTCAGAAGGCATTAAGTATAAGAAGAATGAGGTTTTCATAGACGTTATTGAGTCCATTAACGTCCTGGTGAGTGATGGGATCAATGAGGTCAATACTCTCTTTTCAGTATGAATTTTTCTGAATGATGTTATTGCGGTTTTGCATGAACCATATCCTGTTTTAATTACTGTGGTTTGCAGGTGAATGCTAACGGCAGTGTGATGAGCAGTGATATAGTGGGGAGTATTAAACTGAAGACAATGCTCTCAGGAATGCCTGAACTGAGGCTGGGCCTCAACGACCGCGTGCTCTTCGCCCTCACAGGCCGTAAGAAGCATCTACAACCAAACACTCTGACAATGTGTAGCAATAAGATCGTGGCTTCTCATGTTTGCTCCTTTACTCAGGATTTTTTGAGGGTATTAAATGGTTAATTGTGAACGCAAGCTGGAGTCAAAATCCCAGTAAATTTGACACAGCGTCTTTTCTGCTCATGCACAATCGCCAGTTAAAATATGGCAAAGTCCTATACTGGCAAAGACCATTAACGCAACCAAGACCGATCCCCTAATAACCTAGACCCATATTAAGCCCAAACAATTCTAATTCTCAAAGGTAGTCCAGGATTAGGCCTAATCTATGTAATATCAGCTAAAGTTTAGAATTAACTGAATTTACTAATGATTAATGTTACCAATGTAGTCTAACACACCTTCTTCAGCATCTTTTTAATGAACATTTGAGTTTCTCAGTTGTTAATATTCACAACAGAATCGAATGTGTTGTTATTACCAGCGACTCCTAAGCCTCACAGAGTCCATGTTCACCCTGTCTGCTCTGTTTTACTTGAGCACTGATGTACGTTGCTCTGGATAAGAGCATCAGCTAAATGCCGTAAATGTAATGTAGATGTTTCTGGAGCTTTAAAAGCTGTGTGTTTGTGTAGGGGACAAAGGGAAGACCGTGACAATGGAGGATGTGAAGTTCCATCAGTGTGTGAGGCTTTCGCGCTTCGAAAGTGACCGAACCATCTCCTTCATCCCTCCGGACGGAGAGTCAGAGCTGATGTCATACCGCATTAACACACAAGTGAGATATGTTAACTCAAAAGACCAGTTTGCTATAGCTGAAAAACAAAAACACAGACTCAATCAATTCTTCTGATAGGTGAAACCTCTGATCTGGATCGAGTCTGTCATTGAGAAGTTTTCTCACAGTCGAGTTGAGATCATGGTAAAGGTAAGTTTTACATTTACTTTCACATTTGCATAATTCAGTGTACTACAGTATACTACACTGTCATACAGAATGTGTTTATACAGACATACGCCGCATGCAGCACTATGAGTGTTTAAAGGCTTGAGGTATGGAAACATCTATAACAACATATTATTACTTTCCATTAACCCCTCAAACTCTAAGTACCACACTCCCAACTTCTCACGCCCTGTAATCACATAGCTTACACATTAGTGGTTACTGAATAATTCATAGTAGTTCAATAAATATTTTAATGCCTCCACCCCCACTCGAAAGAAAATGCTGGGCTAGGAATCTGAATGTTTTCAGCTACCCAGGTTTCACAATATAATTGGATATTCAGTAAAGTCGCTGTATGTCATGATGATATAAAAAGAAATAAATTTTGGTTAAAAGAGTATGTGTCTCACTGGATGTGCCACAAGTACATGCTTTTTTTCATTTCTGTGTAAACGCATTATTACGCTAAATGAAATTCTAATAGTTACTTTAATCAGAGCTGCATTCACCTCTGTTTGGGCACTAAAGGCTGAAAAAATACTGTAAAAAAAGGCTGAAAAAATACTGTAAAGTGGGGGTGGAGGCTTAAAAACATTTGTTGAACGGGGTGGATGGGCGGGTAGGGCAGTCTACTTCTTCAAATTCATGAAGAAGGATTTGTATTAACCAAATCAGGCAGGCAGGTTAACCTGGGGGGTATAATTTCCTCTCAAATCACCCATCATCCCTTCTGGTTGGGGGATGCTGATATGTGAAAATGCTCTGAGCAAAAATGATCACGTTTTATATTTTTTAAATACGTTAAACTCATCAAATAAAAAACAATGGTGAATGTCCTCGTTGAGGTTGTCCTCTGTACAGAATGTGTTCTTATTTGGAAGAAAGCAGAACATGAGCAGGAGATACAATTGTTTTTGTTTGTTTTTGAAATGTCATTTGACTGAGGATGTTCAAACTTCCACATACGACTGCATTTAATTCCTCCTTTGGTTGATGTGGATTTGTTGTGACAGTGGCAGTTATTGATTCATTTATGCACTACAGTGGGAGTGAGAATAGTCATCATTATTTTTACAGTATAGTGTTTTTTATCTAACCCTGAGTTTCAGGTCATTTGTTCTCTTAGGACTTTACAGCTCTTATGAGAGTATCGCCACAAAAAAATCACAGTACTGTTAAAATTACAATTTAATGTGCAGCCCCAGTAGTTACTGACTAATCAGCCTGAATAATCAGATTAGTACTGAGCAATAACACTGGGATTCTAGTGGGTCAAAAGGTAACGTGGCAATCAGATGCTATTTATTGATACTAATGAGGTGATAGGACATTGACTTTGGCCAGTCCACCTGATACACATAATTGTGATGGTTGGTGGCCGCTAGAGGCTGTACATTTCCTTTATTAAAGTTTGGAACTCTTATTGTGACATGTCTGAGCACACCAGTCCTGAATTTGTTGTATTATGTGTAATAGTAATGCGCTGCAGTTACAAATGACCTACTCAGACTAATTAGATTTATTTTCTACACGTTGCATCATGTTTTCTCTCTTTCTCCAGGCTAAAGGCCAGTTTAAAAAACAGTCAGTGGCCAATAATGTGGAGGTGCGGGTTCCAGTCCCAAGTGATGCAGACACCCCTAAGTTCAAAACTAGTACTGGCCATGCTAAGTACGTCCCTGAGAAAAACATGGTGGTGTGGACCATCAAATCCTTCCCTGTGAGTAATATCTCGTTTACCAACTCGTTGTTATGTGTATTTGAATTTGAGGGTTGCTTCAATGAAATCCAAATCAGCAATTTCTGACCACCAAAAATAATGGTTGGGAAATACATGCTAATGGAATTTAGTAAGCTTCTATCAATTGGACCAATGCTAATCGGTGACTATTGGCTTTCACTGATTGTTAGCAACATTAGCATTATCGAGTGTTCCTTTAACTATCAACTATTCCTTTAATTGGATTTGGCTTTTTTAACTAAATGCCTTTTATACATTAAATTTGATATACATGAACCTGTTCAGCTCTCTGAATTTGATTCTTTGTTGTGTGTGGGGTTTTTTTTTGTTTGTTTTGTGTGTGTATGTGTGTGTGTGTGTGTGCGTGTGTGTGCGTGTGTGTGCGAGTGTAGGGAGGGAAAGAGTTCCTGATGCGGGCCCATTTTGGCCTCCCCAGTGTGGAGAAAGATGAAGCGGAGGGAAAACCTCCGATAACAGTCAAATTTGAAATTCCGTACTTCACTGTGTCAGGGATACAGGTTTGTATGCTTGTGTGCATTTTGAGTTCTATAACATATTAGATGCTCTTCGGACTCACTACTGTACAGCTAAGCTTTCTTTTAGTCTGAAGGTCTTTGGTGGAGCCGTATATCAACACACGGTAATCATATACTGTATCATAAATGCCATAACTGAATTCTTTGACTTTGACCTGCTGTGTTTCATCTTGTCAGGTGCGATATATGAAGATCATTGAGAAAAGTGGCTACCAGGCCTTACCCTGGGTTAGATACATCACACAGAGTGGAGGTACACCGGTGTATTTGCATGTTCACAAATAGCAGGCCTTTATCTAGGTCTATGGTTTACATAGATTCAAAACAGAGGTGGGGACAGCATTAAACTGCATGTGACCTTAAACCAGTGAATAAAGCTTGTGTTTTTTTCCTTTTACAGATTACCAGCTAAGGACGAATGCCTAGGCAAGCACTTTCACATTTCCTGACCTTGTTGAACCACGACAATAGGATGGAACAATAAGACATCTGATATTTGCATGACAATCTGCCTTGATATTTCAATTGTTTGTGTTTAAAGGGGAGGGGAAAGAGTGTTATTGAGGATTTTATTATGGCTTCTTTTTAAATGATTCATTGTTGTTGCACTGTCATGGTTTTTAAAAAAGATAAATCAAATGGTGACCCTAAAATTATAATAAAAAAGTGTGCACTGTGTTGACACTTTGTTTTCATGCATACTTTCCTGCATTTTATAAAATTGCTGCACATCACTTAAACAAAAACCACAAAATATACAGTACTGTACAAAGGTTTTCAGACCCTCATTTCTGTTCATTTTGCTTTGAATCACCTTGTTAGTGCAAAAACACGATTTTATTCCTGTCTGATATTTGGCATATTGAATAAGTTAAATAAAATGGTAACAAATGTTTTACTGACAGGCTGCAAAGTGTTTGAAGGTACAAGAAGCCTATATAAAGGAGTTCCACCCACTCAGCATTCAGCACCACCTGCAGCATTGATCACCGCATGATCATCTGGAATCATCTGCTCCTGGTTCTTCACTGGTTCAAGACTTCAGTTAAATGCTCTTTGTTCCGCTTAAATGACCCATACATTGGTCTGCATCGCTTATTTAAAAATGCTTATTAAAAAAAACTTTTTAAAAAAAGCTTATATAAAAACTGGTCAGGTTCAGTGACTGGACTGAAAATGATAGAAAATGAAAGTCCTTCATTGAGCCTAGAGATGCACATTAAACATAAAAAGGTCTGTTTATGGAGGCAAAATATGGATAAATGAGGGGTGGCTTAAGACTTTTGTACATTACTGTCAGCTTATAAAATTTTCAGTGTTAAACAGATGCATTGCTATTATTTTTAGTCCATGTTACAACTCACAGAAGGTAGGTGTTCTCTACCTTCTGCATCACGCTCTATCTAACGTCCCAACATCTCTATACAGGTATATAACTAAGTGTTTATTGCTTCCTAAACGTCAACTTTAGGCTGCTCCTGACTTAAAACTGCTTTAACCCGCCTTTTTTCCCCATTATCTCTTCACTGAGAGAGAAACATGAATGAACCCTCACCGTACACAAATAACATTCTCAAATCGCCCGCCTTCTGCGCTCTTCGCTCCGATTGGTCTCTCGCCCAGTTACTATGGGGACACTGTGGCAACCGCATGATCGCTCCGCCCCTTTCACCATATATGGTGCGTCCCAGCCCCGTTTGTAGTTTCTGATTGGTCGAACGATCCTCTCGACAACATTTTGTGAAGTCACGATAGAGGTTGTTTTTTTTCTCGCTCGTCCCGGACGGCTCACGAGCGCGTAAAATTAAAGACGCTCGCGCCAGGTTTGTTTGTTTATATTTATTCAAATCGAGAGAAAGTACAACAAATCGGAGAGGAGGAGGAGGACAAGAAGCCCCAACGGTCGAGGCGACGGGAGACTGCGGCTCGGACTCGGAGAGAAGGTGAGGCGGCGGAGAGCTGCTGCGCTTCGTTATTAGTTTCATTTCCCCATTCCCCTCATTCTCCTCAGCTCCCTCAGCCCCGGCCAAAACACGGGCCAGTAAACCTGACTCTTACTAACCGACTCTCTCCTCCATCCGCCCCGGGTGGAGCCCCGTGTTTTCCGCCGCTCCTCGGCTGTCAGAGCCCCGAGGACCGGCCGGACCCGCCGCTGTAAACAAGTTAGCCCGTTAGCTTAGCACAGCCGTAACAAAGCTGCGCTCCGGTATTCGGCTGGAATGGGAGACTTTTAGGCTCTTTCTGTCTATCTCTCTCTGTGGGATGGGATTATTTTTTAAAAGAATTCCTTATTTATTAAACGTGTGGTTCATTGTTTTCTGAACAGAAAACAGTTCGTACAGTTGAACCTGGCGCGACGATGGTCCTGAGTGAGAGGGAGGCGGGGAGGTGTCTGACCGCGGCGGCGGCGCGGGGGGACACGCAGGAGGTCCGGACCCTGCTGGAGGACTGCAGGGTGCACCCAGACACTCTGAACGAGTTCGGGAAAACAGCCCTACAGGTAAATATATTGATAATAATAATCTGTATTCATTTTCCGTATTCCTGTTTCTCTCTGTCGTTTTCTCTATCTCTATCTATCTATCTATCTATCTATCTGTGTGTGTACATATGCAAATACGTACACACACACAGACAGACACATATGTATGTATAATAACTAATAATAACTGCTGCTGTGGTAATATGTCTCGCATATGCGTCTTAGAGGTAAAAATATATGCTTATATATGTGTGTTTGTGTGTAGACTGTACACACGTGTGTAGATTGTCACACATTTAATGTAAATTAAATCTCAAGGAGGCTTGTTCATGTGCTTTCATACTTCAGCTGTGCCAAAATATAATTTCAGTTTTTAGAACCACAGCCACTCAATATCAGCATTTAACTATTGAATGTTAATATTTTATTATATGTTAATATGTTATATTACTGTGTAGTAGTATCAACAGCTCAAATGTGGCCAAATGGTTTTCCCCTAAGCGCCTTATAGAAGGTCTTGGAATAAATGTGCTGCTGTTACTGTGTGGCCGCTTGATGCTCATCGGTCAGAGTCCACAAACTAAACCCGGTCATTAACTGATGAAGTGTATCAGGTGTGTTTGAGGAGGGAAATCACCTAACTGTACTGGAATCTCCAGCTTTTCAAGGAGAGAGCTTGTCTAACCTGTGACTTACTTTTGGTTTCCTATTTGCAAAAACTGTTATGTAAAAGCAAGATGACGTTTACTTTATTAACTCTGACATTATTATCATTCTTTTACTGTAAATGTATGAACTATGACCCTGCTATAGCAGTGTAAAGTGTACTTGTCATATGTGAACATACCACAGAACATTAAATTCTTCTTCTGCATTTAACCCATTCGCCAAGTGAAGCAGTGTAACTCAGCGCCCGGGGAGACCTATTCATATGTCTGTTTTGAGATGAATACATTTACTTAGCAGTATGTCAATATTGTAACTTCACTCAAGTGCACACTATGGGTAAATTAAAACTGTAAAATAGAACAAACTTATTTGTACATGTGACCGTGATACTGCCTTGCAGTACACAAAACAGACTCAATTATTTACATATGTCAGTTCATGTGAACGCCTCTGTTCTCCCACAGAAACTCATCAGCAACACTTCTGCTCTCAGGACACGTATACTCTCAGGATTCTGCTATCAGAAATGTAGAGGCTTTACATTAGTGCTGCTTTATTGTAATAAAAATATAAAACAATTTGTGTCCCCCAGTGGACACTGTGCCCCACTAGATTACTTCGTCCAACAGTTACTAGAGTGTTTTCTACTCTCCAGGTTATGATGATGGGAAACACCAATGTGGCGTGCCTATTGCTGGAACACGGTGCAAACCCGAATGTCCAGGACCGCTTCGGAATAACGCCGGCCCACGATGCAGCCCGAACAGGCTTTCTGGACACACTCCATGTCCTAGTGGACTTTGGCGCTTCAGTCAACGTTCCCGATCAGTCCGGAGCCCTTCCCATCCACCTCGCTATACGTGAGGGCTACAGGGATATGGTGGAGTATTTAGCTCCGCGTTCAAACCTCGGCCACCAGGACACGCGAGGAGAAAACGCGCTAGACATCGCCAAGGCCACATGCTCTCCAGACGTGGTGGAGCTGCTGAAACGGCAGCTAGAATCCACCTTAGCTTTTCAGTCCTAGAAGATGAATTCAGAATCTAGAACTCAGCCCTTTGAAACAATCCTAAGGTTCTAGAGCCCAGTCCTTTGAGGGGGGGTGCAATTGTTTTTGTGTACAGTACTAGATTACTATATGTTTACCATTCTTTTCAGATGTTTAATTGTTCAGTTGCATAGTTGAATCAGAATACTAGATGAAGAATGTAGCAGTGGCAGTTTTGCACAGAGTAAAGTACCAGAGCTGGTGGGGAGGGTCTCTCACTTTTCCAGCTGTCTGGGTGTTTGCCATGCACAATTGTAAATAGCTCTTTTTTCATCCTTTCTCAAGCCAACATTACATTTGCTACACGGGTCGGTGTAGGAAACTTGAACTGTTAATCTTTTTTTCTTTTTTAAAAAAACAAAACAAAACAAAAAAATGTCATGAAATTACTGTTGCCTTCTCTCAGTGAGATTGGCAACATGCACTGATGAAGTTGTAGACTATTTACTTAGTTTGTGTTTTTGTGTGTATTGAAACATTAGTGTTTATGATGTGTAAATAACATTTTATGGAAATATTGACTTATTTATTGAGAAATTGTAAATAGGCATTTATGTTTACCTGTGGGATTTTTTGATGTTATTTATAAAAAATACACCCCTCCGCCCCGCCCCTTAAATGGATGTACTGGTATCGTTATTACATGAATTCTTTAAAACAATTAAATGATTCAATCAAACCAGATCTTCTTAGTCTGATTATTGTGTGAGAAGGTTTGACCAAAACAACAACAAAAAAAATCCCCTCAACATTCATTGTACCACAAGGGGGCGCTCTTTGTAAGCGTTTCTCTCAGTAAAACAGCTAGAGTTGCTTAGGACATTCATTTGGATTCCTATCAGCTGGTCACAGTAAGCATTTCAGAGCTTGTATTTAGCATTTTCTTGACTCCCTATGAAATAGTAAATTTAGGTACCATCTGTGCCATGCAGGCATTTTTTGATGTGATGAACAAGCACCACTCCTGGGAAGCAATATGTTTTATTTAAACAGACACTATACTGAAGAGAACATCATCAATGATCATTAAACACCATAAAACAACTTGACAACTTGCTGTAATGAACAATATGAGATTTTTTTAGAGATCCTAACAGTGAATGTTGTGTACACTGTCACTGTGTGTGTGTGTGTCCAAGGTGACTCAGCAAGGGCGTTTATAATTGCGGACTGTAGGAATGTGCTTTACCGAACAGGCCAAAGAGTTTGCAGTCGCCGAGGCAGACATGCACAGTGCTGAACAGGAACAGTGTGTCACAGGGTTTCATGCTTGGAGGACATCCACACAATGGAGGTTTTGTTGGTCCTGACTGCTTTAAAGCCAAAAGCCGAGGCTACCTGTTGCATCCTGTAACAAAATCCTCAGTGGCACTCATCCAGATTCCCTGCGATTACGCTCCTTTTTTTAACCATAACAGGCCAAACATATAGAACAGAACAGAATAGAATAGAATGATCATATTGTTATTGCACATTGCTGCACATACAGATAAATAATAGTTAAAGATATATATATATATAGAAAGAGAGAGAGAGAGAGAGAGAGAGAGAGAGAGAGAGAGAGAGAGAGAGAGAGATGTTCTTGCACAGTAGTGAAGTAGTGAATGGAAATAGATGACAGTGTGGAGCGTTATGATGCTGACAGTCACATAGATGGTTGTGTGATTTTGGTGGTTGTGTGATTTTAGCATACAGAAATAGCATCTTAACAATAGCTGTGGTCTGCGATATGAAATATGAGGGATCATAAACAAAAGGCCTACAGAGAAGCCGTAGCAACAAGGGATCAGACAAGAACATCTTATTGAGCTTAGTGTCACAGAAACATCCTTTTCAATATACTTGGCTCAAATCAAATGGAAAAATCCCAAACCAGATAGGAGCACTCAAAGACTAAAGGGAGTGACTGGGGTTACATCATTATACGCAAGTGGAATTTCTGAGTGTCTTTAGCATTAGTCATTTCTCTACTTCCCTTTTGTGTAATGCTCTTTTATGACACTGGCCTTGTCAGCATTTACGACTGTGTATAAAGTGCAGGCTTGATCATCACTGGGTGGTGATTTAAAGTAACTGGCCTGTAATGAACTTCTATATTATTTCTATACACCATCAACAGCTGATGTTCAGAAAAAAGGTATACACTATACTCTTATTGTGGACACTCCATCCATTACCATTGTTATTTAAACACGTAGCCTAGATTTATTAGGCTCATGGAATAACATGGCCCCACCGCGCCCTCACATTATGATCCCATCCTTAATTTTAACGGTTGTGGAGCAGTTTTACTGTGCTATTGGCGCAGTAAAACAGTATCATGTTGTGAAATGTTTGTCATATACTTATGATTGCGATATTTATTGCAATACTTTAAAATATGCTACTGAACCCTTCAAATGATTAACATTTACGGAATTCCTTCTTTCATCAGGAGAGCCAAAGTCTGGCTGCAATTCCTCAGGACACTCCAAGCACACGCTAATAGCATTCCACAACTGGTTGGAGGCTCATCTGTATTTGGGAAGCCTTTGTGACATCAGTAGTGTGTTATAAGGACAGGATAATGATTAACAAATGATACATTGTGCAACTCTGATCTACACCCATGGAAATTTCCGTTACCTGAAGCGCTGCTTTACCTGAACAGCCTTACAAGAAATATGTCAAGGCTTGACTGACTGATTCAGAATTCGCTCGCTGTAACATGCATGTCTTTCTGGAAGCTCTGAAGTACAAGTCAAGGCATAACTACAAACACAGAACTGACAACTACAGCAGATTCCTCCCAGCTGTAGCTCTAGTCAACATGCAAATTTTATACCTGCACTCAGTCGAGCACATGTTACTAATATTTAGTTAAACCCCTCTCTTGGAAATAAACTTTGCATGAGGAAAGGAGAAGTTGCCATGTTGGAATTGTAAAAGCTGCCATGGGTCACTTCTTGCATTCCTGTACAGGGTGGTCAGTCAGTTAGCTTTAAGTTAATGTTTATATCTGAAATGTGTTTGTTCTCTTGGAGGTACAATTGCTGATAAGGAAAAGTAAACACCAGCTATGTGTGAACTGCAGTTCCTCATTGTTTTGTTTTTTGTTCAATCCATCAGCCTACTGTAAAACACACACACATATGCAAACACAAGGCAACCAGAAACCCGGCCTAACAAGTCTGATCACCCAGTAGCATTTCTAGACATAGGCATCCTTGGCACTGGGTGCCACTGGTGGGTGAAAGTGGACGGTTTTACCTTTAAAAGTTGGTCTATAATCCTCCAAACACCCCCTTAACCCTATCCCTACACAACCCAAATAGCACCACTGTGACCAAATAGTTAGAGATACATTTCCCAAAGTGTAACAGGCAAGTCAGGTATAAAGAGATAGTCCTTTATTTCAATAAAGGTACAAACGTTTCCAAAACTAAGGCACTGCAGTATTTTAAATGAATATCATTCAGTAATTATGACTGCATCTCAAAGTCTCCAAAGCCTTGTGGTCCAGGACTTGCTTTACTGCTTGGATGCAGTAAGGTTTGGGTTCTTCCCAAGCGGAGAGGTAAATAGTATCAGGATGTTTTTAATGTGTTAATAACATTTTTATGTAAGTTCATTAAGCCTACTACTACTATTGAAACTATTCAATCTTAAATAAGGATTCCAGAATCAGCCCAGAGCTCAAGTCAAAATGTCTCCTCTCGTTCCAAGTATGCTGTTTTCTTACCGTCTACTCAAAGACATAACAATCCAAAAGCTGATAGGTTTCTAAAACATCAAGTATGGATCTGTATCTAAAGATCACCTTTCATTCATTCTGTGTTTGATCTCGGAAGGCAACAAGTCGAGCAGGCTGTCCTCCACGACCAGGCCGGTCAACTTCAGCAGGCTGCAGTCTGCTATTTCCATGGGCAAAGACTCCAGCCTGTTCCCTTTCAGCTCCAGATAGATAAGATGAGCCAGGTTCCCGACTCGTGGGGACAGAAAGGTAATACTGTTATTCCCCAGAGTCAAACTCCTCAGCCTTTTGCAGGAGAACAGCTCATCTGGAAGTGTTTCCAATACGTTATAGGCTGCAGAAAAGTGCCAAAGACTTTGCAGGATCCCAATTTCAGGGGGGAGAGATGTTAGCTGGTTGTGAGAGAGGTCAAGGTGACGGAGTTTTGTGCAGTAGCAAAGTTTTGCAGACAACTTCGGGATTTTGTTCCAGCTCAGGTCTAGTGTCTCTAGTGAGCGCAGTTTGCTGATATGCTCAGGGATGGACGTTATGGAGTTGTGCCACAGTCTGAGTGTGTTCAGGCGTCGGCAGTGCTGCAGGCTCAGTATCTCTTCCACGGTGGTCAGACTGTTCTCCCTCATGTCCAGTTCCTGCAGGTTGCCCAGGCTGAAGATGGCGCTGGGTAGACGCTCCAGTTCGCAGGCTGTCAGTTCCAAAGTGGCTAGGTTCACCAGCTTCTTCAGGCTGCTAAAGGCTTGCAGCCGGCTGCCCTCGTTATGCACACACAGCCTCAGCAGATGGCCGGACACGTCTGCCACCCCGGAAGGGATTTTGGCCAGTTTGCTACGCAAGGTCAGCACTCTGAGCTTCTTGAGCTCACGCAAGGTGTCCAAGTTGCTACTGCGAGACAGCTCATTGCTCAGTGGACCACATATATGGAGTTCCTCAAGGTTTTGCAAGGTGTGCATCCATAAAGGTACCTGCTCTAGGCTTTCAAAACTCAGGCGGAGGACCTTCAAATTCTCCCGCAAATGGGTGAGGGCCAGCAGCTGAAGTTTAGCAGGACAGTGGATGAGGGAAAGTTCCTGCAAGGCTGTGAGTTGGGTCAAGGTTCCAGGGATTGTCACATTGCTGATGAACTCCAGTTTCAGAGATTCTACTTCTGGTAGTTCAAACACAGTGTCCGGTATCCCCGGCAGCATGAACAAGTGCAATTCCAAGCGGTCACTTGAGTTCCGGGAGAGTCGTGTGCGAAGTTTCTTGACGGGCCATTCGTGGTTAAGGTTTACCTGACCCAACCTGCTCTCACTCACCTCAGAGAGAAACACAGCGAATCGTTTAGCATACAGGGGATCATACTGGTCGCTGAGGTGAAAGAGAAATGCAAAGTCGTTTTTGACATCTGGGATGTCGTTGATCCCTGTCTCCAGACGCACTTGGTCAAAACAGTAGTCTTTCAACGGTCGATGGAACAGCCAGTAAAGGGAATAGATGCACAGAAGTCCATAGACTCCAACAAAGCAGATGTAACAGTAAGCCAGTTTAGAGAAGAGATGTGCTTTGTTGTGATTGCAGCAGAACAAGCTAAAACCAGTCAGGTCTGGTGGAACTACACAAGTGACCACAATCTTTATATTTGACACCAAGGCAACACTATAAATTGTGATGATGGCAAACTTTATGACTTTAAGCGAAGTCTGAAGAACATACATGAGGTAAAGGAGGTCTGTCTCTTCTACATGCATCCGAAACGTCTTCACCCTTTCAAATAGGGCCTTGGCCTGCTCACCTTCCTTCTTGTCTAGGACAGATGTTCCAGACTCTGGCTCATCCTTCTGTGAGTCAGACACCACGGATGTAGACCGGATAAAAACTGATGTTTCGTCCTCCTCGTCAGGGCTTTCCACTGCTGCTGGTCTCCCATTGGTGCTCTTTCTCCATGTGACTGTCCGTTCGTCTTCTCTATCTTCAGACACCTCACTAATAGCTCGTGTGGTCCAAGGTGAGTCGAAACACTTCTTCAGGATTGACACAAACAGCTCAATCTTGGACGATGTCCCTGGGAACTTGAACCAGAAGCTGCTGGCCATCATGAAGATCATGGTTTGTACGACCACAAGGTAGGGGAAATACTTGGCGTACCAGTGCACGGCCCGCTCGTAGCAGAAACTGTTCACGAAAACGTACTGGTGGATGTCCAGGTCATTCTTGCGTCCAAAAATCTCCACAATGTCAGGGGTGATCTGCTTAGTGATGGCGTACTCCCACGGGCTCACATTTTGTCTGGGCTGTCGGAGATGGTTGCAGTCCATTTCTTCATCTGACGTCCCACTGATGCGGTCTGGGAGGCAGGAGATCTTCTCCTGAGTCAGCTACAAAAAGAGGAAGACAGATGAGAACCGGCAAACCTCCATTCACATGCACTGCCGTTCAAAAGTCAGTTGTTATTGTCTTAATAGTTCTTATTTATCTATCTATCTATCCATCTATCTATCTATCTATTGCGAAACAATGTTAATGGGGACATATTATGCAAAATTCACTTTAGTTATAATAAGTCTATGGGCTATACGTACAACGTGTTCATGAAGTTCTTTGCACATAATCACTCTCACCAGCTTCATTATTGACAGTTTCAGTCCCTTTCACAATGAGTCATTTAAGAGCTCTGTCCCTTGTATGCAAATAAGCCATTGCTGGCCACGCCCCACACATCCCATGCATTAGCTGCGTGTTTAAATTCTGGATTTGACATTAGAATCCATCTCCTTAACACCAGTGAATCCATTCCATCCATTCAATCTGTGACAGTGGTTCTATCCTGTATGGTGATCAGGCTGAAGGAAAAAGAAAGAATGAGAGATAAATTATGACATCACAATAAGGGAGCGTTTAAACGGCTGATTTTGAAAGGGACTGAAACTGTGGAGAGTAAAGCTGGAGAATCTCTTTTTGTGAGAGTGATCTTGTGTAAAGAACTTCATGAACAAGTTTTGTAGCCCATAGACCTTTTATAACTTGTTTATTTTTTAAAAAGTGAGTTTTGCATAATGTCCCTTTTAACTAAAATATAGACAAGAAACCAAAAGTTTGTTTTGGGAACAAAGAGAAGTAATATACAGTATTTCTCTACTTATAGTCGATTTGATGGCCTCATGGAAATATTAATTTTATAATATTCAAGCCTATCCAACTTACTAAGAATGACTTTAGCAATCATTTTGCACACATTTTACAGCCTCCTGATATGATTTAAACACTATAGTGCATTCTTAACACGACTTTCATTACACGACTGTGACCAATGACAAGTATCATGTACTTGTCATTGGGAGACTGCCCCCTGTAGTTAGGGAATGGAAGTCGCTTTGGATAAAAGCGTCTGATAAATGCCATAAATGTAAATGTAAATGTACTGACTTGTGGAAATATCTCCAACCCTTGTCACACTAACCAGCGATCTCACATGGAGGAATGATTGGAGATAATGAGTTTGTCTCACTGTATCGGTCCTTCAGTGACAGAGCTCTGGAGTGTTTCCGCAGGAACATGCTTGTATTGGCTCACATACGACGGTGTGAATGAAATACTAAGCCCTAGAGAGCTGCTAATCCAATTCTTTTCGTATCTGGGTCAGGACAGTGCAAAAACAGGCAAGACTGTTGCGCTTTTCTCATACTTGAAGGTCAGCCTGTCTGATAAGAGCCCATGGATTATACATTTAAACAGAGAGATTAGAACTCAGGTTGGGTTTTTCCCCACAACAAAACGTCTTGTACACTCTTTTGTATATTTGGGACATTTAGGACAACATTGCCTCTTGATTCTTACAATAAAAACAATGTAACTGTTCTGAACTGGCTGGGGAAGGGACACCATGTTGTGGTATCCAAACACTGGTTTCACCTCAGCAAGCAAGTTCTGGTTTGATTTCCAGACATACACCCAGTTTCTAAAAAGGATCTAAAAATGACTTGTAGGTGACTTCTTCTCAGAGGTGGAGCTGGCGATAAGAAAGTGTACACAACAAGTCTGGAAAGTAACTGTACAATGAAAGAAGGTAGAAGCTAATCTGTTAATGCTATTGATAGAACAAACAAAGCAGCAGTCACACAGCTCTCCACTCCATCAGCAGTTGAAGGCATGAGCAGTGAGGCAAATAATGGTGGGTAGTGAAAGACAGGGTACCTGCACAGTGCACCCGAACACTCCAATCATCAGCATGGCTATGCACAGGTACTCGGAGAAGACGTCCCACCACGGTTTCAGGACCCGGAACTGAGTGTTTTGTTCTGAAACGATGTTCCGAAACTCATTTACTGGAATCATCCTGGAATCTGAAAAATTAGAGCCAATAGAACAAGATCCATGCTCACGTTCCAAAGCACTCATTTGGGAACTGCTAAGTTTGATTAGCTTTACACAATTGGGCAAACAATTAAACCTATAAGATCTGCATTAAGATTTGAGATTTCAGTTTAAAGGGGCACTCCAGTGAACTGGACTAAACATACACCTATTTATCCTATAAACCTCGAAAATATGTATCATTTGAAAGGACCCATATTCTACATTTATCCTTTTCCTCTAATTATTTGGTGTTACGCAGACAAAACAGCCCCAATTCATCATTATATGACAATTTCCTACCACCTTTTTATTCATTAGAAGTAAACAGGCGATAATCGTTAGCGCCTTTAAGTCTGGTAAATGTAAATGAGCGCTTGTGACATCACACAAACACCCAGAATGTTTCTGCTTAGTTTCCATACATGGCATGTTTGAAATATTTTATAACTTTACCAGTGTTTACATTTGGGTTTCCAGAATATGTGCCCTTTAATATTGCACACTAAACTGAGATATTTCGGGATTGTACCTATGATGTGGCCTCCTTTCTTGTCATGCAAGCAAAGCTATGTGGGAAAAGTGTGGATAAATTGATTAATTATAAAAAAATTAACAAGAGACTTAAACTTAAATAACGCGTTAAACTCTATACAGAAAATGTCTCTGTGGTTTGAGTCCAATACTTCTAATCATCCACCCCTCTGGACCTAGATCTGGATGAAGATGAAATGAAAATGAAAGGTGATATTTACTCTTAATGGGAATAATGATGCTGCTTTCATTTTTCAATTTCAGATAGGAATCGTTGTTCACAAAAAGCATCTTTAAAACAGTAACTTTGCAAATGCATGAGCAAAGCATTGATCTAAATGAATGTAAAGCGTTTTTTATTCCAAGCAATTTTGGAGCATTCCTATTGGTCCCTCCGTCATGGACGTTTCCCACAGCGTAAAGGGTGGCTGGGGTGTTGAAAGGATGTAGAGAAATAAAGAAACAGAGTTTTCTTTGGTATGAAACAGAAATAGAAAGACCGCACAGACGCAGCCTTGCAGAGAAACTGCAGTTCATTGTGTTTGTTTTGAATATGGTGAAGGAGGCCATTTGATTAGAGACGTTCATGTTTTCAGAATGAGACTCACTGTGAATCTGACATCCCGGTACGGATGTGGGAGCACTGAGAGTCGGCCACATGATGATATTCATCATCACAATAAAATACATCACCTTATATCTAGGGATGGGTATCGTTTGAATTTTTCCGATTCTGTTTCCGGTTTCTGCTAAATCGATTCTGTTTCTTATTGATTCCCCATTTCGATTCCACAACAGTAAAAAAAAAACCCAAACAACTGTTTAAATAACAAAACAAATTTATGTAATTTTAAATTAAATAAATTACTGAAGAAAGTAACGTCACGTAAAATAAAGTGTATTTTTTTTAAACAAATCTAGTGAATCTCAACTAGAACCGGTCCTGGCAGATGCGGTGTTTAAGAACCGATTTACAGAACCGAAAAAACGTGTGGGTTCCCGAATCGGTTCTTATTTGGAACCGGATTTCGGTTCCCGTCCTTAATTATATCACAATACATTCTCCTCAGCACTGACTGACCGCATGGTTCACTGCTGAGGGAATAATTAGTCCTGATTATCGGATTTAGTGCAGTGCAGAGGGTGAAATGATGCATTTTTAAAAATTACAAATATAACGGATCAAGCATTTTTAAATGTATCATGATAATTATCGCCCAGCCCTATTCGAACTC
>JBBIGB010000109.1:538846-549347 GCA_037577075.1 Alestopetersius hilgendorfi
GGGGGGGGTGGCGGTAAAGCAGCCTTAGTCATTTTAGAAATTATCCAAATATGTCTTCAGAAAGGAAAAGAGTGATTCAGAGATCATGAAAATAAATGAAAATAAATGAAAATAAAATTTTATATCAAATTTCCAAGGCTTTACTTAGAGTTCCTCGTTTTCCCTCAAGAGACGACTAGTCCGATCCGGTTTGAGCCGGTCTGCTCCTGCCCCTCCCGGCCGGCATGAGTCAGACCTCAGCAGAGACGGTAGGCGTCCAATACACAGACCTGGGTTTTACACAGACCCGAGTTGATAATAATAACACCACCACTACTACTACTACTACTAATAATAATACAAACATCTGTATAATGCGACCCAAACTTGAGGTTCAAGGTCATCACACCAGCACTTCCTTTCAGGGGTGTTGCTTTAATCTGACCACTCTTGTGGAGTTGTTAGAAGTTTTGGAGCCTACTTTCTTCACTATGTTACAGTTAAGGAGTTGTTCTTGGTTTATCATGCTGTGATTTCAAACAGAAAAGGGAAGTCATTTGGCTCTGAAACCCCCTGAAAACTCCCCGAAACCTCAGTCAACATCTGTTTTCAGAGGAGACCCTGTTAATCAGTGGAATTTGTGTGTCTGTTTTATAGACAAGGGTTCAACACAGAGATCTGTTTTTAGAAAATACCTCAACACAGACGGGGTTTATAGGTGTTTAATACACAGATCTGATTTTAAAACATACAGAGGCTCCTCTGAGGCCTCTGAATCTACAGATTCCTCCCAGTCGGAAAGGGGGAGTCTTATGTGGTTTTTGGTTTTTTTGTGGGGGGGGGGTTACAGGGAGTTTCAGAGTCAAATTCCTGGATTCTGACCACTTCATTTCCTGTGTGAAATCACAGCAAGAAAAAACAAGAACAAATGCTTATTATCTGTACAGGCCTCAAAGTGTGATGCCCTTGAACTTCAGGTTGCATTGCTTTTTTGTATTGTTTTTTTTTATTATTATTAATAATAATAATAATAATAATAATAATATCACTTCTAGGTCTGAATATGTACCCCCATACACACCCACAGTGCACAAAGCGAGACATGGCTGGATGAGTTCTGTGTGGAAGAACTTGACTGGCCCCACAGAGTCCTGACCTCAACTCCATCCAGCACCTTTGGGATGAACTGGAACGGAGATTGTGATCCAGACCTTCTTATCCAACATCAGTGTCTGACCTCATAATGAATTGTGAACAGAATGAATTGGCACAAATTCCACCAGAAAATCTTGTGGAAAGTCTTCCAAGAAGAGTGGAAGCTGTTATAGTTGCAAAGACGACAGACCTCATATTAAAGTCTGTGTTTGGATGCAATGTCATTAAAGTCCCTGTTTGTGTAATGGTCAGGCGTCCCAATACTTAAGCTCATATTGTATAATATAGTGTAGATAGATAGAGCTTCACATAATGTCTGAATTGTTTGATTCTAAAATAGCATCCCCATACATGGTTGCACAATGAGTTGGTGTTAAAGATTAAATGATTAAAGGACTAATGATGAATCCAGTAGGGCTTTTCCTGTTCATGGCTTCTGTGCCTTGGTGTGGTGTGTGTGTGTGTGTGTGTGTGTGTGTGAGAGAGAGAGAGAGAGAGAGAGAGAGAGAGCAGGGCAGTCAAATTTCACTTGGCTTTCCTCGCCAAGCTTTTACGCTCCTACCACTGAGGTAACCAGCTTCAGCAGACTGAGCTGATTAAAGGACTAAATTTAATCCCCCCCATTTAGGCCAAACGCCTCTATCAGGTGCTCTCCTGTAGAGCTTGTCCTGTCCTGTTGGAAAGCAGATGCCAGTAACTAGTGGAATTCGTTTCGTGCTGTTGGTGTAATTCAAAACATGAGTGAGTTATCTATGGAGCCTGCGGCCCATATTGGTAGTGGCAAATATAGCCATGCCTGTGCTGGCAAGTGCCTCTGTACTACTATGTACAGTAAGAGGCCACGTGCTCATTGGATCAAATTTGGAAACCATCTGCTTCCGAAGGCATTCAGCATGCGTGAGGCACTGAACAAGGCTGGCTTTGTGGTAGGCCAGTCAGTCCTGAAGGGTCTTACAGGGCTGATTCAGAGGCAGTGCCTTCCATTCACATTCTATTGAACACACAATAGGGGAAGGAGTCGCACTCACTCCTCTGAACTTTTTACATTAGAAACCTCATGTCCATTAAAGAGACCAGCATGGCTCTCAGACATTATTGGCTGCCTGTTATCAAAGTAATGTGTAATTCAATGTTTTTCCAACATTGTGGGAAAGCAGCAGCTGTCATTTACATGATATGGTTTCACTGGAAATGTTTGTAGTGAACAAAGCATTAGAAATGCCCAAAAGTTGCTTAGAAGAAACTTAATTTTTTTTTACTCAACATTGTCAGTTATTCTCTTCCACTACAGAGCTCACCCCACATCTAGCTGGTGGAGTATTTGTGGAGCAGAGGCCTCGAGTTTGTAATTTAAGAGCAATGTCTTCTAGGGAGACTATATTTACTCAGCTGTACTTTCCCTTCCCACCCCTTTACTGCCTTTACACTTCTGTGGAAATGCCCCATAAACACATTCTGCTTGTGGTTCCAGATGTCTGGAGGGCAAACATCTGTCTTGGCTCCAAGTTTCATTACCGTCTGCTTACTCCACCCTGTCAGGAATTACAAGACCTGAAAAACCAGACACCTCCACCTTCTTAGGGTGGCTCAAAGGTGTTCATTACTGAAAACGACCAACTGCGGTTAGGTTTCATCAAAGCTTTAATAGAAAACAGCACAGATATTACAGGACAATTGCATACTAGAACTGCAAACCAAACACCTTCACTTTAAATAAAGAAAAGCAGGGCTGAAGCAATTTACACGCATGAGCAAAGGATTCAGTGTAATAAGTCATTGTACATTATCAGGCCCCTTACTGGACATTAAGAGAAGTGAAACATGACAGGTTTAGAGATGTGGGGTGGAAACATTTCACTGTTTGGGTTAGTTTTCTTTGTGGGCACAAATTAGTTTATACGTTCTCTCCTACTTGCCTATTATAGTACGACTGCAACATCAACTACAAGCTATCGTTAGTAATGTATTCTGACGTGGACATGCAACAAATATTGAGGGTTTGTGAATTGTGAGGGGTGGGGTGAGAAACTGAGACACTCAGTGCCATATATATTGTTAGAACTCGTCTTCTTTAACGACACCTCTGCCGCCATCTCAGGGAGATTCAGCCTTAGCCTTGCTCTTGCGGTTCTTGGCAGACCGGACCTCTTCAATGAGATCCTTCAGGTACTGGATCTCCCTACTTATCGAGTCAGCCTTCTCCGTCAGCTCACGATTCCTGTTTTCCAGCTCTGTACACTCCGTATTCAAGGACTCCTGCTCTACTCTTTTCTTCTGCCGGTAGCGGGTGGCTGCTGTCTTATTCTGCTCCATCTTCTTCAGCTTCTTATCTGCGGTTTTTGACGTCCCAGAGACAGTCTTCACTTTACCAGCAACGGTCTGGCCTGCATCTGGGTCTGGCTTGGAGTACGGCTTGGTTCTGGAGGCTCCCACAGGCTTGGGAGATGGTGCGGGACTTGGATTGTGAGGAGGAGAACCAGAGATGGATTCGATGCCACTGTCAGACTGGTCTGCACAGGAACTGGACACTACACTCACTTCTTCTTTGGGAGCAAGAACGACGACAATGTGGGCGGGAGAGAGGGAGAGCACAATGCTGGGGGTCTGCTGGTCACTGCTAGCCTTGGACACAGCCTTCTCCAGCTCCGAGATATCCACTTCACTGCCTAGTTCCAGGGTGAAAGCAGGAGAGAGTGGCTCAGATTTGATCTCAACAGAAACGGGCTCCGGGCAGATCTCTTGCTCTGCTGGTGGCTCTGGGAGATCTCTAGGTGACTCTGGAAGAGGGAGGTCAAGGGGAAGAGATGGCAGGTCAAGCTCTTCTGGGTCAGAGGAGGAGGATGACGGGGGAAACGGAAGAGGAGCCAGGTCCAGATCCATTTGGGACTCCAAGGAGGCCAGCAATTCTTCTGGTGAACTGGGGGGCTCATCTAAATCACAGGACCCAATGAGTGAGTCCAGGTCGAAGTCACTAAGGTCGATCTTCTCAGTCATCCATTCCATGCCAGAAAACGCATCTCCTGCAAAAGAAAACCCAATGTTTTAGTTGGTTTCCAGCTGTTCCCATTTCCCAGACTTCTGAGACACCATTTTGCTCACCATTATTCTAAAGGGCAGGACATTTCATGGGACAATTAAACTGTCAGCATCAGTGTGCTTAATTTACAACGTAGTCACCCTCACCTTCTTTCTGATCTGCTCCAACGTGAGCATCAATCTGCTCACCAGCAGACAGCCAGGGGAGCGGCAGCAGGTCAGACCCAACTTTACACTCTAGAGGAGCGGGGGCCGAGAAGGGGGAGAACGGGGAGGTGGTGTAAGATTCAGAGTATGAAGAGAAGGAGAGGGGTGAAGACGACCCCTCGGAAAGAGCTCTCTCTTCATCTTCGTCCAGAAGGGGCCCGAAGGGGTCAGCCATCAGAGTCGAGGGCCCCAAGAGCAGGGCCCCTACGTCCTCCACGCACATCTGTGAGCTCAGAGACATGGCGGTTGGTCAGGGATATGGACAGAGTCGAAACGAACAGGAGTTCTGACGACGAGTCGAGCAGAGTGTTTATGCTGTCGACGGCAGCAAAGCTGAGGGTGGTTGCCTCAAAGGACCTGAAAAGATCAAAATGAATGGTGAGAGTCTGAAGACAATGCAATTAAGCACTACACTTTTAACATGAGCGTCCTGCATTCTTCTTTCACACATTGTATTAAAAGGGACTTTGCAGAACATGGGTAATTTGATTGTGTTTCGGCAAGCCACTTAATTCTGTGGCTTTACACTGAAATAAAGAGTTTCAGCTGTAGTGTGTGTGGGGTGGGTGGTTTGGAGGAGGAAATGCATGGCCAATTCAGGTAAAACCTGCTTAGGTAGTTCACTGATGCTTGAGGCACTTTACAAGGCAAATGAACATTCTTCAAACACCAGTGATCAGGTTTCTACTAGCATTGTATTATGGTTAACATTCGATGAGCTTTAAGAGAGAACTTTTCCTGAAATTGTGAACTGCTGTCTTAAATGAGAAGACCAGAAAAATTATTGAGGACTGGTAAACAATCCAAACTTTTATTTCATACAAAATCTTATAGTATGACGAGCAGTGAAATGCTTATTGATGTACAGCACCTAACTGTGGGTTTTACAAACAAAAACACAGTAAGCTTAAAAATGTTAAAATATATTTAAATAGTGTGAAGTAAACATAATCAACCCATTTATGTTTACGCTCCACTCATTCCTACTAATTTGAACTGTGTTCTCTGTGCATATTTTATTGCCTTGGTTCTAAAATGTCTGAACTAACTACAGAGGGACAATCCAGGGCTACACGTTCTAACAGGATTTGATTTGAGGTGGGAGAGAAAAAATAGATAAATAAATGAAATCGTGTGACTTTTTTTAAAGTCTTTCCTGTGGGACGGCATGACAGGAAAGCCCCGCCCACGATGTCACAAGATATCCTAATTTGGTCATCAGATGCCCATATCCCCGCCTCTCGCCGGCCGTGCCCTTGGCGCCCGCGCCATTTTCACAACACAACGCGCACGAGGCGAGAGCGCCATTTTGAGCACTGCCACGTTGTCCGGGTTCATGTCAGACAGAGCTGTTTTTGTTTTTGTATTTCAGGACGAGTCTAGGCCCGTCTTCGCCCTTTAACCGAGCCTGTCCACCCTCACAGCCCAACAGAACACACGGACTCTCAAATCGGCCTTTAACTGACCACAGTCAGAAAAGCACCCAGAACAGCTCGAAGGACAATGGTGGACTAAGCTAACGTTAGCATCACTGCTAGCCACACACAAGATACAATTCTCTTCTTTAAACGGGTTTCCAGACCACGTCTGCTGTTTTACTTCACTTACATATAAAAAATAACCAAACCTTATATTTGTGCTCATATTTATGTTATTTCTATATGTATGTTATAACCTCGGTTTGAAACCTTCTCAGTTTTCTCTTAGACATGGTACATTTGTCTGATAAATGCCGTAAATGTAAATGTAAATGTACATTTGTAAACTAGTCTAACAATCGATTCATGGACGCATTTAATTACACGTTAGGGTTATGTATTTAGATGGCAAGGAATCCGAGAAGTGAAGACATATGGTTCGGTCCAAGGAAGCGTCAATCTGTTTTTATTTTTACTTAGTTTTTAACCTGCTTTTCAACCATAAATGCCCAGACGCCAGAACGTTAAGCACCGCGTCATCTAGGGCGCAAAGAAAAGACCGTGTGAGAAGATCAAGGCGGCTTCTGACCGGTCAAACCACCTCTCATTGCCTAAAACACTCACGACAAAGATGTAAGACTTTACTTACGCCATTTTGCCAAATAGAATCAGTGCAATTAGCCGTTGCACTGCAGGATCTGCCGCTGCAAGTTTTGCCACTGCAAGCCGCTACACTGCCATTTTGAGCAGGGAGCCTGGAGCTCAACACTTCTTTACCACAGTTTAACAACGCAGGAACAACAGTCGTGATCGAATCACATGACCTTATATACTCCCGCACTACAACCACACGTAAGCCTCCGCCAGCAAAACATCCTCGTAGCACTCCGCCAGCCGTACATCTTTCTGATTGGATGTCTGGACTGGGGCGTGTTACGTCAGAAGTTAGGTCCCAAAACAGACTTGACGAAATTTTCTTCGTCTGTGTTTTATACTTTAGTATTCTCCGGTGTTATAAAAGATTTGGCAATAAAAAACGTCGCCAATGTCGCAAATTTCGCCAATAACGCACTCAGAGGGTATTTTTGGACTGGACTGCAAGGCATTTGGACTGGAGCACAGGCATCGAGCCACTGCAATAATAAATAAATGAATACATGGGAAAATCCTTGTTTCACCAACTACAAAGTTAATCATAAAAGTTGATACAGTACCTATATAATGTGTGCATGTAACATAGCATGTATGCTAAATAAATCCAGTTTAAAAACGAACACAGAAACAAAAGACAGCTTTTACAGTTTATTATATTTCCTCCACACCTGATTAGCATTCTCATCCAATAGTTATTCAGAATAAACTGTTAAAATATGAGAAATCTATAGCACGTCACATGTCCTTTGTAATGTGTACAGCCTGGTGGCCTCAGCAGGAGTTCAACCCAACAGCAGTGAGTGGTGCAGGCCTGCCCTCTAGCGCCTTTTCTTGACATAACAGAAGAGTCATTCCTACTGGATTTACACTTCTGTGGTTTTAATCACAAAACATGAACCCCTACATAACTCAAATGTTAATTATATACCCAGTTGGTGTTCTATATGTCTATATGTCTTCTAATTCCAGCCCTGCCATGACCATCATCAGTTCATCAAGGCTGGCCTGCATGGCCTCGGCCACCTGTCGGATTTGCATGGCAAATTTAGCCTCTGAACCTTTCTTCAGCTTCTCTTTGTCCTTCTTGGTGAAGTACATGTCCATGCCCACGGAAAAGCCTTGGATCAGACCTGAGGACTTGCTGATGGCACTGGTGGCTCCTACAGTGCCCCATGCCATATTGGCCACTCTTGCCACTTTCACCGCCTCCCTGTCCACCAAGTCCAGCTTAGACAGGTCATACCTCTTCAGCTCCTCCACGCCTACGTTAATGAACTCTACACACTGTTCAATATCCTCCATGTGGGTTTTGTAGTCGTGGAGGATTTCCTCCACCTTCTTTCTGTCCATGGTGTTGTTGACTTTGTTGGCGATGGCAGCCGAGGCTCCTGTGACCCCTCCGGCAGCCGCTACGCCCACCCCAACGGCGGCCACTGCTAGCGAAGCGCCCATGGTCAAGGGGGCAAGTAATACACCTCCCACAGCGGCCGCCACACCTGCCGCCCCCGCCGCACCCCCAGTGATTCCTGCTATCTTTGCCCCTTTAAACACCTTGTTCAGGTTATCAGAGATCTGCAGCAGCTCACAGATGAGGTCCTGAAGGGCAGAGCCGTGAGCAGACAGGAGATATTTATAAAAGAGAAATGCTTTTCTCACACGTCGGGCTTTCTCTCCGAATACTCTGGTGAGGAGAGAAACAAAAACATGTATCACAAACTGTATTCATCCATAGAGGTGGAGTCAGTGAAACATAAACCTACCTTGGTGCTTTTGCCTTTGGTAGATAGTGATCATTTTCAAGTTCATCCCAGGCTGAGAAAGAACAGAGTTTTGTTATTTGCAATTAAAATGCTGTTTTTATCAGAGGGGTCTGCTTTCAAAGTATTCCTGCTGGAATTTGTGGCACGTTCTGTCTTTGTTCGCTGTTTTGATTGACTCTCCGCTGTTTAACATTGGTTTTCTGTTTTAGAATTCTTGACTATCTCAGCTTTGATTTTTAAATGTTCATGCTGGTGAGTAACCCACATATATTATACTAGCCTGAGAGGTCGGAGGGCTGAAAATGAAAGACTACTGGTGCACTGAAATAAAACCAAAGATGAGTGTGTTCTCAAGACAGCTTAAGTGCAATTCTTACGTTTCACTGTGCGCCACCATTTCTCGGGGTCTTCATCAACCTTGCAGAAGGAGGAAAAGGGGAAAAAAAAGAGTAGAACATTATAGTAGCAGTTTTTGACTGTAATCCTGCTTGTGGAAGCTCATTCACTCGCTCACGTTTGGCAGGCTAGACGAATCCACAAGGGGCGCCACTGACAGACAAATAGCTTTTATGACGCTCTACAAGGGTACAGCTTGTCAAGAATTTTATAAAGTTATCAAGTTATTAGGAAATATATAATCTTCTCGAGGTTAACTTTAACATTTTTTAAAAAAATTAAACAGTGAGAATATGAGCCTCTGTATTACGGGTGTACTATTGTTGTTAGAGATATTCCATTGGTGAGACCTTTCACATTTTCCTACCTCTGTCTCTGTTATGCATTTACTGGGGCTATTCTGAGGAGCAGATGTGTTTGTCCTGCCATCAGTCAGTCTTTTAGTCTCTGAATGTTTTAAGGCCAAACGCCTCTGAAGATCTTCATCCAGAGACCTCTGAGTCACAGTTACCTAGAAACACAGGACCTCAATATGAAAAAGTGACACCAAGTCACTCCACTGACCAGCTCACTCTTACAAGTAAAGGGTTCTCACGTAGGGTTTCTTTAAACGTAAAACGTTCTTCTCTCCCACAAATCTAATTAAAGGGAACCAAAAGTTAAGGTAAGGTAAAGTAAAGGGGCCCCTAATGGTCACAGCCCAGAAAAGCCCACAGTGTGAAATTCTCTCTGCATTTAACCCGTTCACCAACTGAAACAGGGGAGACAGAAGAATGGAACCTTTGTGGCACCTTTAGTGTCTGGGTGCAGTGGAGAACAGTGTCTTTACTCATTCTCTCAAAAACTGCTGTCTTTTCCATCACAAACGTCCTGTTGGGGGGGTTTGTAGCTTCACTGAGTGGCTGCAATGTCGGAGACCCCTCAGGATACTGGAGCACAATATTCTCCATCTAGAACACATAAGAGATCATGTGAAAAATCAGGAAACCCCATTAAATATCACCAGGCATTCTGTAGTGATTCTTCTACAATCTTGGCTCTGATTTCGGTGGTTTATTTTCATGGAGCTTCAAGGGTTTAGTTAGAAACTCGACGGCTTGTCTGGCAGTCTGTTGTTCTACTTACAACTGTTTGCATATTAATATGTTGTTTGTTTGTTGTACATGTAGATAACAGCGTTGCCGGCTCTCACGCATCAGTGAGACTACTAGACTACAATTAATATAAAAATACAATTATCTCCAGAAACACTGAAGGGAGGAAAGAACTGGTGTGATTTTCTGAATCAGCAAAACTTGACTAAGAAACATTAAAAACAGACCTTTCATTAACATTTCTTACACAGTGTATTTAGTTCTTTATTATGAAATATTCACATATGAATGTCTAATCTTGTTTTTCTTTTTATAAGAAAGTGATTTATTTGCAGGTAATCAACAATCCGACCCCCTAGCTAGTGTTCTAATGCTAATAGCTAGTGCTCCCCACTTTGGCTGAAATAACTGCGGTGAGACGTTTCTTGTAGCCTCTACCAGTCTCTGACAGCGGTCTGAGGAACGTTACCCCACTCCTCAAAGCAGAAATCTTTCATCTGTGAGATGTTTGAGGGCTTTCCTGCATGTACAACCCGTTTCAAGTGACCCCACAGCGTGAGATCTGGGATTGGACCATTTCCAGACTCTCCTTTTCTTAGTGTTCAGACTTGGTGGATTTACCGGTGTGTTTTGGGTCAATTTCCAGATCCCCTTCAGCTTTAATTTTCTTACAGGAGGTGTTCATAGTGGAAGAATTCATAGTGGATTCAATGATGGTGAGCTGCCCAGGTCCTGCTGCAGCACAGCATCCCTGACACTTCCACCGCCATGCTTCACAGCTGGTATGAGGTTTTCTTTTCCA
>JBBIGB010000109.1:553460-568148 GCA_037577075.1 Alestopetersius hilgendorfi
GCTATCAGAATCAGGGCGGGGGTGCCAGGCCCCCCCCCCCGCCGTCACGCCACCCCACCTCTGAGCCCTGGAGAGGAAAACAAACGCTACAATCTTGTAGGTTGCATTCCAAACCAGAGACGTCAAAGCCTAAAGCCCTGCCCCCTTCGCCCTGCATAACTGTTCAAAGCTGGCTGTCCACTGCTGCCCCGAGTGTGAACCTCTGAAAATGAACCGGCCCAAAGTCAACTGTGTGATTTTTAATCATGAATCATTCACTTAACGCCTCTTGAAAGAATGGTTGGGTGAAAAATTACACGTACCCATTTCCAACTGTGCAATCAATCAGCCAAGACACATTTGGGGTCTAAATATTGCTTCTTTTTTAGTGCTGGAGTTCAGAAGCTGACGTTAATAACACTAGGAGTCAATAGTCACCTAAATCTACCTCCTTAAAACTTCTCACAAATTACACACAGCTCTTTCATAAAGTGGCGGACGAGTCAAAGTGGTTTAAAGCACAATTTAAATGACAAAAATGATGAAAATCTAATCATGAATTCAGAACAACACACGTCTGGAAAGACTCCCTCCTCATGCAGCTATAGGAAACACTTTTGCTCCTTTTTATAGACGCTATGAGTCATACTGTGTCCTAAACCACATCAACAAGTCTTTGCCGCCCTACTGAAGAGCTGAGAGAAGCTCTGGTGGTGTTTTTCTGCAGAAACCGTTTGAGTGACACTTGGGTTGACTTTTAGAGACTTCTAGTGTTTGCAGGCTGGCTTACAAAATCCAGGCGCAAAATTTAGGCATTAAACATGTCTTTGCTCTTCAACTTCACTGGGAGAAATAGCAAACTGTGATTCTTAGTTAAACCATTTCTGGAAACTGCAGACTTATAATTCACCTTTGGACTTATTTTCCGGGAACTACTATAAATTATTCAGTAACCACCATGAAACAGTGTGAGCCATGTATCCACGAGAATGAAGAAGTGAAGTCTGGACCTGCTGACGGTGAATTCCCAAGAAGTTCCCAAGAACTTTAATGCACCGTAGGAAGCATAGGGGGCGATCACTGCACCCCAACACGAAATTTGTGGCTGTTGGAACAAAACCTTTATCTTCATTTTTGACATAATTCTAACATTAAAAAGAACCTGCTGACTTTGGTATTGTATTAAAACGGCTGATATTAGATTTTTTGATTTGATTAGAAGTTAGGATATATTTTTTTACTCTATAAAGTTACTTTGAGGAGAAACAAGGTTTTTAAAAAAAATGCTATTTAAGTTACCATAGCAGTTACTGAACAATAGGTTGCAAGAGTACTAAAGCAATTATCCTTGAGTTTGTGGGACCAATCGGAGGATGTTTGCAGCCCTGGACCTGTTAGCGCTCCGGCTCTCATGCCTTTTGAGACGTTTGAGTCCAGTGGAATCGAGATATGGCAGGAAGTCCATAAGGGTTTCATTCTTTTGGAATGAATAAAACACCTCCTCGCACTTGCGTTCCGTTCAAAGGTGACTCACTTGGCTGACACAGCACCCGCTGAGTGGGTTTCCAGCTGTGCACTTGCAACAGTAATCCAGTGCATGTGTTAGTGTGTCTCTGAAAAGTGTGCTAACAGCGTTAGATCCAGGATCGCAGCACTGCTGCACTGCAGTGGTGTGAAACATCCCCCACCCCTACCGACCCCCCGGGTAGATGTGACAGGAGGCTGGAGCCGGAGCCCAAATGCTGCGGCTTAAGCGGCCGCTGTAAAGCGGTCCTTAATCCTCTTGCCGCGCCGAGAAACCCACCCACTCGGGGAAATAGGAAACTGCGTCAGGGCAGGAGCTCTGGAGTCATTCCTCCAATGGAGAACCACTGTTGTGTCAACATTCGCAAAGAATAGGGATGCAAAAGAATAGAATGTCCGATTAAAATGAGGGTAACAATAATTATGCTCACAAAGTATATTTAACCTGTTACCAAAACCGTGTAACATCATTACTGTGACTTAAGTAAAGCCAGCATTCGATTCGCTTTCACCATCAGAGGACATGCATATCAGCCAAAACATGCAAAAATAACATTTCCACTCTACGTTTATTTACAGTTGAGTGCAAAAGTGTGCATGCCAACTGACACGTTTTCTTAGTGAATATAAGTTCTCTACAGGAAACTTAATTATGCACATTTTAATGCACAGTTTCTCTTTATTTGCCAAATTTTACTACAGAAAATAAAACCTAAAATATCAAAAGTGAACAACTCCTGCACATTTGGCTTGTTTTCAGTAAATAAACAGTAATTGCACATTGAAATGCGCAGTGTGTTCTCTGTAGAGGATGTGAGCTTAATAACACGTAGGCCATGTCCTCACATACACGGATGTTTCTGAAAACAGAGGTTTTTCTGTGCATTGTGACCTTGTGTCCACACATAGACTGTGTTTTGGCTCAGTGTAAACGTTTTTGAAAACGAAGATTTTGAAAAGCGGACCATTTCGCGTCATAATGTGCGCCACTCATATGAGATCACAGTTTGCGGCATGTTTGCTATAAGTGTTTGTCTTCAGTGCCCGACGTTTACAAAGTACTACTGCTCTCAACCTCGTCAGGAGTTCTGGCCTGCATACACACAGTGGTCTTGCCATGCTTTTGACTAGTGTTGCAGGGTTTAACGGATTAGAATTTTAACCGCGGTGCGAAACATTGCGGTTAATCCACCTTTAGGACTTCCCCAACACCGCGAAACGAATCCGCCGGAACCACAGACGTATAATAGCGTGAACCGTGTGGATAAAAAACAATAGTGCGACCTGCTCAGATCACTCTGGTGTCCCAATACTTTAGTCCCCCACGGAACGTGCTTGTGGCTTTTCTAGGTGGGGCAACCACTGATCTCTGTGAAACTTCAGATAGGGCTCGGTGACACCTTTCTTTAAAAAAGCAGCAGTTTTAACTGCATTTTCAAGTTAAACAGTGCAATTTATGTTCAAGTCATCAGGGACATCTAAGTTCATTTCTCTTACTAAAAAAGATACAAACTATAAATATAAAAAATGCGCAATTCATCAAAGGAGCTGGATGTTTTTTTTTTTATTTTAACTTTTTTGACTCGTGTATTCAAAAGGCAGCAGTGACCTCTGTCAGTGCAGCTCACAGATTTTTACAGCCTTACAGATGTTTACAGAGATTACTATTATTTAACAAATGGAAAAGCAGCAATAAATAGCTTCTGAAGTTCAAAACCATGTGTTTTCATGATTTATATATATATGTTAATACAGCTGTGAAATCAATTCACATAAAATAACCGTGATAATCGTGAAACCGTGATTATTTCTCAGACTATAATCGTACCACCAAAATTCTTAGTCGCTAAATTCGACACCATTTTTTGCGAATGCATGTGGACGGAGATATATTTGAAAACGTTTTTTTTTTTTTCAAAACGAAAATGGAAAATACCCGTGTACATGTGGACCTGGCCTTAGAAAATCAACAAAAATGTTTGATCAGGAATATAAAGACATTTGCATTCAACTGTATAGAAACACCTGTCTACACTCACTGGCCACTTTATTGGAAACACCATAACAATGCACATTATAGTCTGTCTTGAGCACATCTGTTGCACCATGTCCCCACCCAAAACACCTTAGTGGCATGTTAGAGTGTGGCGCGCTGGTATGAGTGGATCAGTAGTGTTATGGTCTAGCAGCTCAAAACATATTGTTCGTATATTGTTTTGAGACAAAAAGGTACTCAGTTGGTGGAATGTCCCTACAAAAGGGTGCATTTGGCCTTATTTGCATCCTTTAGAAAGGGAGGACGGGCCATAGCCACCTTTCTCTATCCATATTGTTTCTCTCTCTCTCTCTCTCTCTCTCTCTCTCTCTTGGTCTCTCTCGCTCTGCTTGCCACTTGTGTCGAAAGGGCTGCCGTTACAGGCAGGGTTGGGCATTGCCATGGAAACTGTGGCCCAGCCTTCCAGCCTGGTGCAGCGGAGTAGAGATAGGCACGGCCAGCTGATCAGGCGCCATCAACCTTCAGTGTGTGTGTGTGTGTGTGTGTGTGTGTTTTGTTGGGGGCAAACTCCAGACTTGAGAAATAGATCCCTCTGACGTGGGGGGGATTATTTTTGGCCTGTCAGTCAGGGAAACCTCAAGGAGCTGGCAAGGAAAAGGAACGTGGGGGTGTGTGTGTATGTGGGGGCGGGGGGCGGACGTGTAGAGAGTGAACAGAAAAAGGGGAAACATGAACTCAAGATCAGGAAACATGGCAGTGACCTTGTATTTCCCCTCGCAAAAATAAATAACAACATGCAAAAATGTACGTATAATGGTCCCTCCCTCACTCCCATTTGTCTGGCACAAATAGGTGTTTAGTTTGTTGAAGTGAGGGGTACAGTCTCTGAGACACAAACACTACTGCATACTCTGTGAATGCTAACGTTTTGTTGATTTTGCTTTTCCATATCCTGCAGTAACCCTTGGCATTCCATGAAGACGACACAGGTGGCAGTGCTGCTTGAGATTAGCATCAGGCGTGATCTCGAAATGGGACAGTTCGCTCAACTTGCCACCGACTTGAACCCTCCAGTAAATCCTCCTACTCTGAGCTTTCGCAACGTCTGCATTACAATCGATAGCACAAGCTGGTTGCTTGGTCAGCCAAGACGTGATACCATCTCGACACCATGAAACCACTTCAAGATGCGACACGCTTAACCTGCCTCTTCAGGGAAGCTTTTCAGCTTCACCAGCTTGGGTTGCAGCGAAGGGCTGAGGGACTTGACAGTGTTATCGCCCCCTACTTGGAGATTTCACGCTCAGTTTGGAGCCATCCTACTACGTCCCACATTTAGACTAATCTTCCTTGGTCGTTACGAGATCACGGCCCTAGATACAAGCTTGATATATCTTGTGTGTCTTCATGAGAAAGAGAGATGGGAAAAAAGAGGGGTCGAGGAAAGTAGAGAGGAATCTTAATCTTTACATGCATGGCTGTTTCATTATCACACTTTCAATCAAGCGTTTGTTCCTCGGACTGCTGGTGACCCAGACCTTATTCCTAACAAAAAGTCGGAGAAACATCCGAATATGAACACAGAGATACCGTGTATAAATAAAACATGCTTAAATTATCGTAGATGTTTTGCTTCTCCAACAGAGCTCGTTACATGTTGATATCGTTTTGGATTTGACCTGAGTAAAAAAACAAGGTAGAAAGATTGAAAAGAGGTCATGGGTTGCTTGCAAGCTGAGGTATGCATTTACTGGTTAAACGCTCTTATTCATGGCTAACATTTGAACTGAAATGGTCTCCTGCTGTGAAGGACGTTTTCACCAGCCATGATTTATTCAGATTACTCTGGGAGGGGACACAGTACGACTCCTCGTCCCTCTTTTCCTACCCCCCACTTCCTCCTCCTTTCCTCTACTCTCCTTTCTTCTCCTCTCTCTATTCTGGAAGCATGTCCTCATTGAGGTAACCAGTGCCGTTTTAGCATATCCATCCCTGTGTACCCCGAGCACATGGCACCATGCTCAATTGGGCAATCAGAGTCGAGCAGCTGCACAAAAAGAGAGATGACCCAAGGTCAGACTCCCTTTGGCCAGTCCTCATCTGAGGCACTACAGGCTAAGCAATCAAATCTGAAACTGCCATTCAGAAAGACTGCATTGCAGTTCGATCTGCTTTTAGATTTGACTCCTGCATGCCTACCTATCTAGCATCGTAAAATACGAGTGCTGAGTCATTTCATCTCACGGTAGATTTGGATTTTGAATGCAAATGCTAACAGAATTCCTACATTTCACCAGAACACAGCATGCTCAGTGCTTACAAGAACTCTGTTACAGACCTGCAGCAGCTGGGAACCTTAACGCATCAAATGAATCAGGCCAAAATTAGAACAGTCTCTTTTTCTCTCTTGTTCCCTTTTGTACCGTAATCCCCCAATCTGACTGGCCGCCTCACAGAAACCTCTTTAAAAGCTTTTGCCCTGGCACATATACACACAGTTATCTGACGAGAACAAACACATATGAGTCCTGTGAATTTGGGAGACGTGTTTCCACTCAGGAAAAGACCCAAACTGTGTAAGACTCGTTTCCTTTTTCCCCCCAAAATTTGATGTGCAAGCAAGAAATGCAGGGGTGCACTATGGACCAACCATGCTCACATATACACTCTCTCTATAACACTCCTTTTCTCTCTCTCTCTCACCAACACACAGAAAAAGGGACAGAGAGTAGTGAACCCAGCACAAATGGACTGGCTGACACAGTCCCTTTCGGATTCTGTATGTTCACTGAGCAACAAAAATTAAAAGAAAAAAGTTCTCCACAGGATGCTTCTCAAGGCATGATTTGTTCTCTGCCTTGGCTGATCCCACACACCTCTGCCAATGACTGGATGGTGGTGGGTGACCTTTTGGGGTCTGGTCCAATGAGGGAGAAAGAGGAAAAAGGATGTAGGCAGAGTTCTTTTCCCTCCCTCCCCTGAAATCAATCCCAGGACCTTTTTTCCCCTCATTATCCGAATCAACTACTAGAACCCAGCATGTCTCTGCCTTACCCCCCATTCATTGTGGACTGCTTGGCATAGGGGTTCTCCAGTAAGTAGCGGTAGTTCTTATAATTGTCCAACATGTACTTGGGAGCGTACATGTGCTCTTTAGGGTCTGAAGGTGGATATTCCTGCACGGAGCCATCGAACCATCCCCCGGTCCGGATTAGGTCGCGGATGTAGTTAAGGTCCCGTTTGTCCTCATAGTCACCCCAGCGGGGGAAGTCCCCATTCTGGGCAGATATGAGTTTGAGGTGGATGCCTTCAGGTGTGAAGCACCAAGAGCAGTGCCAGCCAGCAAAGTGGAATGGGCTTCCCAGTGACCACTGCACTAGGATGTGGCCTGTGTCATTCTCGTATTTGCGGAACCCAGACATGGTATAGTAGTCGCGCCGGCGCAGCCGGATCCCATCGTTGTCATATACTTCCTTCAGCATTCCCACTGTGCACCCAGACACCACCTCAAGTGAGCCAAGCTGCTTCCAGAAAAATCCATACAGAGACTTACGCATATGGATGGCAAAAGGTTCCGTCCAGCCATCAAACAGCTTGAGGAAGAGGACGCCCTCCTGAGCTGGGATCTCATCAGCATCGTTGATGAGGAACACGTCATCCGGCCGCAGGCCTCGTACCCGGGCCATCCCATCACGTGTGAGGAAAGTACGCAGGTAGTCATCGGCAATCCAGCCATCCTGCCGGCCACCATCGGGGAAATGATCCAGGAACACATAGAGGATCTTGTGCCGCACATAGTCATAGGTGCCATTGAGCAGCAGGCGCAGGAAGCTCAGTGGACGCCTCTCACCGTACGCCGTGAAGTTAGACTCGCACACCAGGAAGAGGTCGACAGCACTAGCCAGCTCGTGGAAGCGAACATGCAGCAGGTCGAACTCATGGTTAACGTTGATGGCATTGACGACTCTGCGTGGTTTCTCCCGCGGGATCAGTCTCTCCTTAGTGGGCAGGTTGGAATGGTACACCATGGTGGGCACACCGCAGTATGGGCCATGCCAACCTGGCCGGCATACGCATTTCACTAGCCGCTTGCCCCGTTTGGGCTTTGCCCTTGGAGCACTCGAACCCTCAGGTCCTTTTCCTCCAACATTCAAGTCTTCCGAAACTTGCATGATCTTTCGCTGGAGTGCCCCGGTCACTGTTGGTCTGCCTTTGGCTGTACCAGCATCATCCCTAGGGGGCGCCACCTCTGTTCCTTGCCGGAAGCACAAGGCTCCAGCTTTGGTACGGACAAAGTACGGCGTGTGGTCCTCATGTAGGGTGAACGTGCGCTTGTGTAGGTCACCCAGCAACGTGATGGGGTCTGGAGTAGAAGCTTTCTTGGGTTCTACATTCACCTGTCGCAGAATGCTTGGTCTCTGTCGGGCTGGGCTACTGGGGTGCCACACTAACTTCATGTTTTCATTCTGCTGCTGCTGCATGGGGTAAAGAACCAGAACAGGTGTAGTTAGACGTTTTAACAAATCTGTACATATACATGTTTACCGTCAAACATATACAGAGGCTGCCAACTATGAAAGTAGGTTCTGTAGGTTGTCAAAATGACATAAAGTTGTAACCTTACCTCAGCAGGATCGCCATCTATGTGTTGTGGTTCTTCAGGTTTTGCCCATGGCTGTGGTGCTTTGGGTTCCCCTACATTGTCAATCTCAAGGCCTCCTCTTATCCCCACAATGCCCTCCCCAGCCCTGGGCCTTGTGTCAGACAATCTCAGGACAGGCGGAGGCGCTTCTTCCGGGGAGGCGCTGGTCAGCGGAGTGGCCCTCTCTCTCCAGAAGAAGCCAGTTACCATGATGAAGGACTTGATGTTGGGGTATGGAGCTGAGAGCTCTCGTAGTAGAGAGACGTAGTGGAGGGCCTTGTAGTAGTGGAGGAAGGAGATGACACAAAGCCCCACGGTGCAAAGCAAGAATACCCTGTGACGTCGCATTTTCATCCTGAAACCCAAGAGAGTGAAGGAGAGTGAGTTAGAAATCAATCTTTTTTTTGAGGCCAAGTGACCCTTTACATATCCTTGCAAGCTAATTTAATTGTGATTACCCAAGTGTAAATCCAGCAATCAATTATGTAGAGTAATCCACAAAATCGTTTTTGTAAGGAAGAACCTGTTTGTTTGTTGCCTTCCTCAAGTCTAACATGCAACATTTAAGGCCAATTCTTTTGCTCCCAATCCCTTGTTCATCTTTATCTTCTACGTCAACTGCTGACCACCTTAAGCATGAAAATCAGACAGCCGCAGAGACACCCAATCTGGATGTAATAGCATCTGATACACAGGCTGAATGTCAAGTTGCTCTGGCCCAGAGCCCATGGCACTCCATTTTGCAGCCAAAGCTGGAGAGGTCATATATTTCATAGTGAGGTCTGCTGCAGCAGGATAAGCGAAAAGGATGAAAAGAGAGAGTAAACAGGTAAAGGAAAGCATGGAATGACTGTCAAAGAATAAGACTCTGCAAAGAATAACAATGAGAATAAGAGCACTGTGACTGTGGTGTGACCCTTCCTGCTCTTGTCGAAGAGCCTTCTGGCTCGTCTTCAACTGTACATGCTGTATGTGTCAGTGTAGCGAGACAGAGAATGAAAACAAAGGAGAGAAAAAAAGAAAAGTGAGAGAGAAGGGAGAGAGAAAGAGAGTTTATTGGCTTTTTCCTGCACTATGTTTTCTCCGGAGTCTTGATTTCCTGTTTCTTTCAGTATTTTCAATACTTCTTAATTCCCTCTGACCCATTCTTCGTTTCCCTGCCCACACTCCCTCTTTCTTTCTTTCTTTCTTTCTTTCATTCTTTCTTTCTTCTTCCTTCCTTCCTTCCTTCCGCACAGTAACAGCAGGGATGGTGTTTAAGTGCTTGGAGAGAGTGTGAGAGGAAAGAATGGAAATTCATGACAGTATGAATAAAAAAGGCCTCTCCTGGCTTTGAATGTAACACACCCGGAAAGGAAAAGTCACCTGTTTTTAAATACGTGGCCAAATAAAAAATAAAGACAATAAACTTGGCCCTGAAACAGTAAGTTAATAAATTTATTCTAATAATCTTTCTGGCTACAATAATGGATAGAAAGTGGGCTTTGACACAAAGCACCGCTCTGAGAATAGAGAGATGTCAAAAGTGTTACTTGGCCTTCAAGCTTATGATGAGTCTTGTGTGAGGATCCCTTTTCAATGCTTCACTTTCGACTTGCCAATTGAAAAAGGTGGGAAACACTCACTGTCAGATTCTTTTCTCTGTCTTATCAGATCCTGGGTTTGTGGTCAGATGGTACAGCCTTGCACGCCAAGAAGAGCAGAATGTCTGCAAAGGATTTCAAGACTACAGGTACTGATCTAGAACCTGTTTTTATTGCCTTTTACCTCTGAGATGCTGCTCAGTTCTACCTAGAGATGGTACCAATCTGATAATGGGTTCTGCTCTGATAACAGCAACAAATCCTCAATCAGGTATCAGAGGTAAAAAGGGGGATTTAATTCAATCTTGTGACAAATATAGCCCAAAACAGCACACAACCACACACACACACACACACACACACACACACACACACACACACACACACACACACACACACACACACACACACAGTCAAGTTGTTAGCTGTGTATTTCATCGTGTGGGGTTGTAGAGAGTGTGCTTGGTTTGAGAATGCTTTTAGATGCTCAAATTAAGCCAAGTGTTCAAGTCAGTACATATAATCATATTCCTCAGGCATACTATAAAATTCCCACAGACAAGCATTCCTACTGTCCTGAGGGTTTTTTTTATGTTTCTCCTGACAGGACCTGCGGAAAGCTCTAGGGTTCTCAATGCTGCCAAGATCGCTGGGTTCAGGACCGGGGCAAGGAACATCACAAACTGCTGACAAACCCACGGCCTCAGATCCGTTTACACAGCCGCGAGGCACACAACTCTGTCCCTTCCGCTGTAACCCACATCAAACGAGTCTCTGCATCTTCCTCCGGCAGTTTATTTGTTTTTAGAGCAGCCTGTAATAATATTAACCAAAGAAAAAAAAATTAAATCCCAGGATTGGCCAAGGAGGTTGTGGACACACCAAACTGGGAGCCAGTTGAATTACCAAGCCAAATATTTAGACTGTATGCCTTGGCAGAATCACTGATGATAAACAGAGCTCTTGCTGGGGGTGAGTTAGTGCAACAGCGCAACGCCCGTGGTGACAGGCCGAGATGTGATTGGACAGTCACGCGTTCAAGGGGAGACTGTGGGGGGAGGATGGAACATGATGCAATGATGCTGGCGCGTGTTTGGGGCGCACTGCTCCTAATGAAGTTCTGTCTGGCAGCCCTGGCAGCAGGGGAGGGCAAGGCAGAAATCAACAAGAATAACATTGTGGGTAACCAAGGGAGCTGTGAGGGAAGTGGGAGGGAGGTGCAACTGGCAGCCAAAAGTGGGCTTAACACAATAAAGCTTCTCAACAAACACAAACAAAATACAAACACCCACACACACAGTTGTCTGACTGCGAGCCGCACACAGGAACACTTGGTTCAAAGGACAACGACCCATTCAACGCCACTTGCAGAGTTAGGGAAGGTCGCACAAGGACGCTGGGATTACGCAGGGCAGTTTTGTGAATTCCCAACCAAGCAGGCCAGAACATACCATGACATTTTTGTGCACACAGCAAACAGAACGAACCCATTCTTTGAGCAGGGGCGGCTTTCTGCAGGAAACTAGGTCACGGACCTCGCCCTTAGACAATGGCCCCCAGTGGGTGGTGGAATGTTCCTGAAATAGCTGGGATTTATTTATGGATGCAGGGATGAACAGAGCTCTCTGCGGACGTGTACACCTCGACCTCTCCGATATCTGTTACCCAACACTCAGGCAGGCCATCAGCAGATCAGATGAGGTTCCCCAGCAGAAGCTGTGGTTTTTGCCTAGAGAATGCCCACCATGTCCTTCCCACGTCCTCCAATCTTATTCGCCATCCTACTGGAGTATTTCTCAATTCTCATCCCTTGACTGGCACGGTTTAGTTAAGGGAAATCACCGAAATGTTCAGAACAAGGATACTCTAGCATTGCATCATTATTGTCGGGGGCTGCAAACAGCAGGCCAGCAATCTCTCGACAGCTTTAGCTTCCTTAAGCGTCACCAGGCAATGATAGGCTGTACACTTAATCAACACACTGACACTTGCGCTGCAATCACAAGTATTGATTTTATTCTAAACAATCAGCTCAATCAGCGACACTAATGATCCCACACTCCTACTGGTTTTAGTGACAAGCTTCATTAAGACTCTCCCTGCTGAAGGCCATCTGGTCGACTTGTGATGTTTTTGTTAGTGCCACAGCAGAAACAGCATTATATGCTTTTCCTAATGTCTTGGGGGAAATATAACCGACCGCTACTCCTCAAAAGCTCATTAAGATGAGTTAAATCTGGTTTGGAGATGAAGTGGGCAGAAATATGTCCCGGAGCAGTTTTACGGTCCAAGTCCAATTGACTCTATGAAAACACTCATTGCTTGACAATCTCAAACAAATGTTGATTCCCAAACACCACGCCACTGGAAAGGGCCAAACACGCAATTTGGCTCTGAGGTGTGCTTTCTGTCTGCTGGATACATTACAGGATGCTCTTGCTGTTCTCTGGTTTCATGCCTCATGTTGCTTCACACCCCTGAGCGGCAGCAGACAGACGGACAATGGAGCTGGGCACAGGGTCCCGCTGAATAATACAAAGAGACTAAACGGGGAGAAGGGGAGGAAGGACGGAAAACAGAAAGAAGAGGAGTGTTGGAGAGATGGAGAGAAGAAAAGGTGAGGTTAGGAGAGGGCTAGCTAGAAGAAGTTCTCATCAATAATGGAGGTGGGCTGGACAGAGGGGAGAGGACTCACAGCAGCTTGGGCTTCACATATATAGAGCTGTGTGTGTGTGTGTGTGTGTGTGTGTGTGTGTGTGTAATGGGGGGTCCACTGTCAGCGCTTGTCTCCCAGAGCCAAACTGAACAAATCAGGACTCCTCTGAAATGGAGTTCTACAATCCTCCCAGTAACCTAAATGCCCTCATCAATAATGCAGCTGAGCTGCTCCAGGAGGAGAAGATCTCAGAGTTCCCGGCATGTACATTATAAGAACTGCTCTGTCCCGGTGTGTGTGTGTGTGTGTGTGTGTGTGTGTGTGTGTGTGGGTGTGCCAAAGCTAGCTAATATCTCATCTTAAAAACTATTTATTTCTGGTAACATTGATATTACATATAGACATTTACAGTAACCCCTCAGTTTTACACAGATCAGCATTCGTGGATTCAGTGTAACGCTGATTTTCTCTCTGAGAACCGAACTGTATTACCGTCACTAGCCCAGTGGTGGCAGTAATACACTGAAAAGTTGTCAACCACCATAAGAAGAAGAAGAAGAAGAAGAAGAAGAAGCTGCTGCAGTATGTAGCATAACTGCTCCAAGTCTTGTCCTCATATTTTAGTGTTTTAAAGTCCACCCCAGTTATCTCACTTTATTTAGTATTAGTAAGCTGTGCCCTGTCTAAACATGTGGGTAGAGAGAGTTATTTCAGCGTTTCTTTTGTTTACGAGTCTTTGCACACTGCTAATGCTAACTGCTAATGCTAGCGTTTTTTAACAATAAAGTTTTCTGATTCTGATTATTTATTCACCTTTACATTTTCTTTTAGGATAATGAATTAAACTGAGTTTTAAATTAAATGAAAGTGTTCTGGGAGCATAAAAAAAGGCATGAACAACGTTTTGGCATGAACAATAGTTTTTCACTATACGCAGATGCTCTTAGAAGGTAACCCCCGCGAAAAGCAGGGGATTACTTTATGCCAACCAACCATAACATAACACACCTTCCTAATAATATGTAGCACTTCGCGCCACTAAAACAGCTCGTACTCGTTAATGCACGGACACCAGAAAACCTCTGAAGGTGAGCTTTGGCATCTGCACCAAGACGTTACAGCAGACCCTTTAAGTTCTATAAGTTGTGAGGTGGGTCCTCCATGGATCAGACTAGTTTCTCCCACAGATGCTTGATCAAGTTGAGGAGTTTAGCGGCAAATTCAACACCTTCTACTCTTTCTCATGTCAATCAAACCATTCCTGAATCGTGTGGCTGAGACTGAAACTGACCACTGCCATCACGGAGTCCCATTACCATGAAGGGAGGCACTTATAACAATGTCTCTGCAATAACATTTAGGAAGGTGATGCGTGTCAAAATATCATCCACATGAATAACAGGACATAAATAAATAAGTATATATATATTTATTAAATGTAAATCGGGCCCCACAGCGGTGCAGAATGATTAAATATTAATGCTGGGCAACAATTAATCAGGATTAATCGCACTGACACACGCTAAATAAATAAATAAATTTTAAAGTACTCCTGTATAAACAAAAGTGCGATAACATTTGGTTTAAACACTTTAAACAAATAAGGAGCTTTTTACCAGCAGTGTTCCCTTTAACACAGTCACACAGTTACAGTTCAAATATTTCTGTAAATTTCAACTTAAACATTAATGTAATCAAATCAAATATTAAACCGAAGCTATTTGCCACTGCAGGACATTTATCACAGTTTAACTCCATAGGAAAGTCTATGTATCTGAATGCAGTCATTAAAGTCTTGGTTGGTGTTATGGTCAGGCATATTTAAAAAAAAAAAGATAAAAAAAAATTCCTTTTAATTGTGGACATATTATGTGGACAAAAGTAATGGGACTTTACTGAAAAACCTGCCAAGACGTAGAGCTGTGCGCATGCACAAACAAGCAAGACTTTTAAATAAATGGATTTTTTTCAAATCTGCATTAACGTGTGATAAAGTAATAGTCAGTGTTAAGTAAATAATGTGTTTACATTGATATGCGCAATCCAATTATATATAAACTGGGGTATTATATGAGGTATTAAATAAATTACCTACAATAAATTTGATGCAACCATGGGGGGCTGATGGGGTCAATCAACAGCATCAGTAAATCAAGATATTCCCCATAATAAGAACCCATGAGGGACACGAGGGCCATGAATGATTATTATATGTATGAACTTACAGATAATGCATGTGGTATTTGGCCCTGTATCCTGATTCCTGTGTGTGATTGTGTGTGTGTGTGTGTGTGTGTGTGTGTGTGTG
>JBBIGB010000109.1:602017-612299 GCA_037577075.1 Alestopetersius hilgendorfi
ATCACAAACACTGTACCTGCAGGAAACACTACACACAGATCTGAGATCAGCATGAAAAACACTACAGAACACACAGAAATGATGATGTTGACCCTGTTGACCTGTGTTATGGACATACATATAGATCCTTGAAGTTGAAAGGGGATTTTTTAAAATTTCTACAATTTACCACTATTTTCGAGAACACAATCGCTCTACAATTAACCATTTCACACCAGAACACTCTGAATGTGTTATGAACCAATAATGTGAGCAGAAATTCTGTCTTATGGATCTTATGGGTTTCAATCTGTAATATTTGCAATAATATGAGATTGGATTTATATCACTTTTTAATTTAGCGGAAGCTTAGAATGATTTTATTGTGTGTGTGTGTGTGTGTATGTATATATGTGTGTGTTTGTGTATGTATGTATTTGTGTCTGTGTGTCTGTTGCAGAAAGAAATGGAGAACTGCGATGGCCCCTTCCTCAGTTTAGCACAAGCCTTCTACTCTCTCTATCAGGAACGCAGGCAGATGATCCAGAGTCTCGGCTGATGCTCTACAGTGATTCTGCAGTTCTCTGTTTCAGGGACGTCCAGCATCCTGTTCTGTGATTTCCTGCTCTAACACACACACATACGAAACCTGAATATTAACTGCTGCGGAGAATCAGGTGTGTCTAAACAGGATGGACACCAGACTGTGTCCAAGCAGATTTCCACCCTTTCTCTATTTATACTACATTGTATCAAAAAAGACCTTGGTTGACCATCAAGCGTCATGTTTTGTTGATTTCTAATATTAACACAACCTCTACTGGGAACACATTTTAGTGTAGTGTATTTCTATAGTATGAGTTTAATGCATGGGGGGGGCGGCATCGTGCTATTATTTCTGCACATATCTTTGCAACATATGCTGAATTCACCAAAGAAGTACTACATTTCAAATTGCATAAGTGTGTTCTCTGGAGAGGAGGCGAACCTATTTACCCTCGTCATTTGGCCAGAGGAGCCAAACGCTTGCTCTTGACTGTACATACTTTTGTGCAGAATTTATGAATAAAACGTTTTGTACATTCTCTGCTACGGTGTAATTTTCGTTTTGAAATAGCATTTTTCCTTTGGCGCCGCGCTCAATTGCATCTCGGATCGAAGCCCTAAATTGACCCGATGCGTTTCCAGTGCTTTGTTGCTTCACAGGCACCAGATTTCGCAGAGAAAATGCTGGATGGGCCGAGTTAGCGAGGCTGACAGTAACTGTGCCCTTTTCTCCACAGCCCTTAAAACCGCTGTGCTGAATTTAGCTCCGTGCCACACTTCAGTGAACAAACCGGGCTTAGGCAATGTGGCGGGGATGTTGTTCTACATCCCCCTCATCACCGCCGCGTGATGGATGGTAGAATGCGCTCTGCGGCGCTGGATTGAATCCTTCACGCTTTCTCAGGGTCACTCTGATGCAAACTGGTATGGAAGAATTAATAAAAGGGGTTTAATGTCATGTGTAAACACACGCAGGGTTAAAGCCTGCGTCCTTGATGTGTGCTTGTGGCTTGGCAGCCTTTTTTTAAAGGACTGTGTGTGTGTGTGTGTGTATGTACGCTCCAGAGCACATCTACGGCAACGTAATCTAATTTCACACACTGTATTAAAACTGCCCTCTCCATGGTTGCGAGGGCCACGATTATAAGACCCATCAGACATATTCAGACCAGAGCCATCCGAAATAGATTTATGCACCATATTAAACCAGAAGGAGAGCGACTGTGATTTTCATTTTACAAATAACGTGGGCGGGTATTCAGCGCGTATTCCATTTTGCATGAGTTTGATTAAAAGAGGACAAAAGAAATAGTAATAAAAGGGCTGTTATTAAATCTGCGCCCACAATACCAAGTCATCATTGAAGCCCAAGTCCATGGACAGCTGACTGGGAGTGGCAGGCGAGTCTGATCAATTAACCCAGACCTTCAAAAGACTATTAAAGGGACAGAGCAATATGTGTAGGCCATCATCCACTGATGGTGATGTCTGTGCCAGCCCTAACAAACCCAAATCTTTAAAAAATTGGGTTTGAACTAAAGGAGGTCTCCTCCTACCATTTGATCAGTTTTAAAGTGCTGTTTGCCTACGAGCTCCATGCTACCAACCACCCATCATTTAATTTCTTATCAAAAAGACCCTTTGTGTAGCTGTTAAAGAAGCCATTCCTTAGAAAAAGCAACAGGAGACCCTGGAGCTCAGATCTTAGCATCACTGAGTGTCTCTGGGTTGAATTTGACTGTAAGAAGCAAACAATGCAACCAACTACTGTCACTGAAGCTTCAGAGATGTTTGGTAGCATTCTGCAGGAAAGGCACATTAAATAGTCAAAAAGATGTTGTTTAGTTGTTAGTTTAGTCATTTTCTGTTAACAATGCTTTGTTGATTTTCCATCAACATGTCGGCAACTTAAATATGGCTTAAATATAACTTAAATATTTGTGCATATTTTAGTGTATTATGACTATTTACTGGCTTAAACATTCCTGGGGAGAAAAGCATGAAAAGGAAAATGGGCCATAGCCAGTAATGGTGTGTTAAAGTGTGCAGATGTGTTTTCCCACTAATGTTCAAGCAGAAAATCACTGAAGTGCTTGACCAGAGTTGCCCAAACTTCTGCATATGGCGGCATGTTTAATGCTCTGCCTCCACAATCAATACAAAAATAGAAGCTTATATTTAATGGCATTTTTGACTGGAAATGAAAGGGTGGCCTGTGACTTCTGTACATGATTTGGGCAAACTGTGTTAGGATGTGTGTTATAGCTTCATGTGTCTCTGTTTCAGTAACCATGTGTATGTTAAATTCATGCCAGCCCGTGTGTGTGTGTGTGTGTGTGTGCGTGTGCGAGAGAGAGCTCCATGCTGTGCTGTAGACACGTATTGCAGGGACAGCCAGGAGTTCTGCTGGGACTGAGAGGTGAGAGGGAGGACATTTCGGAGACAGGCCTGACCTACTGAAGCCAGTCACAGCCAGCTTTGAGCACTCAAAATCACACACAGACACATAAAGTTAGGAAAACTGGACACACACACACAGGATTAGTGCTCAGCGTGAGGTTAGTAGTTCCTCGTCCCAGCATTGGCAGTAATGGCCCATCTGTGATCTGCCAGACAGATGCTGAGAGCAGAAGAGTCCTCACTATGGGGGGTCAACCAGCTGGAGTGTGTTTGTGTGTGTGTGTGAGAGACAAAGTGACAGGTTTTATTCACGATACTCAGAGTTGCCAAATTTTTAGGTCCACTGACCCTGCTCATGGCCATTTTATTGGAAACACCTACAATAGAGATAAACTACGTGCAGTTCTACAATTACAGCCAGACTGTTGCTGCTCTATTTAATAGCCCATCCTCTTCCATTATTGGGAAGGGACCACCACAGGACCACCACAGGACCACCTGGCCAGATATCATTTGGGTAGTGGACCATTCTCAGCGCAACAGTGACCCTGACTTGGTGATGGCATGGTGCGAGTACAGTAATGTCTCTGGGATTTTTAAAACACTACACTGATATGACAAAATGAAATGATGATCATAGATGTCATCCTACATCCAGCCACCTTATTTCCATCTCAGCCCTCAGAACTATGAGGTGGACAGTTGGTGCAAACACCGTCCCTCTTTCTTTGTCTTTCTCTGTAAGACTGCAGCAACGGTGCGCTATTACAAGACCATTAGTATTCTGCACCTGTCCTTTCTTGCATCACACACACACATACACAAAGCGAACCCAGTGGCTCTACAGCACTTGTTGCTCAAAATGACCAACAGAGGGGGCAAGAGCTCACCCAAAACGGGCTGAGACGCTGGCCAGGAGCTCCACATGCAGACCTGCTCTATTAAAAGCCAAATTAGTTCTAGCTTTTCTTTTGAGAACCAGAATTAGAGCACTGTGTTTGATAATCTCATAGTGGTTTAGTACTAACCTGGCAGGACTAAGTCTTTTCCTCAACATTGCCTCTCTGGATGTCTATTATTAGCCCATAGTTTGGTGAAAATGTAATTTACACAACTCTGGCCAAAGTAGTTAATAAGTAACGGGGGCTTTTATCTAATAGGTTCACTTACTGGCAATTCTGCCCCAAACACATGCATAGACAAATCTGGACCCTTCACTAATCTTAAATACGTTCCTGACAGTGTATGACACTGGTATTCTTAAAAATAGACAGAAGTTCTGACTTCAGAATGGCCGGTACTGGTTTGTTAATGCCTGCATGCTGGCTCAGTTTGTAGGCCTAAACATATTCACCCTCTGAGCTAAAAAAAAAAGTGACATCATAAACATTTACGGTGTAACGATGTTAAAACGTACTTAAAACTCAAATTTGAAATAGTGAATTGAAATGTAAAGCAGTTAAATCTCACACAAGCTTCTGAGGTCATACGTCATTCTGGAGTCGGCATGACGCCCAACTCCAAGGTCGGAGGTGGTTTTCTCTGTGAGTAAAATGAATTTAAGCTCAGCAGTGAACAACATTCCCCCAAATACAGTGTTCTTTTCCAATACTCTCCACCCATCAATAGTCACTCAGTTCTCTGGATTCTCTGGATATAAATGATGATATTTAGCAGTTGAACCATGCAACAAGTGAGCTAAGATTTTTGAACACTGACCCTTCACAGCGGCGAGTTTTCATTTTTAGCGTAAAGCTGCTAGAAAACATTTTCTTTACATGGACCAAGGCAGTCTGTGTAGTACATGATCAAAACGCAAATCAAGTCAAACTTGAAAATAAATAAACACCAGTTTTGGCTTAAAGAATGCAGATGACATGACGTTACGATAATTGTGTTATTAAGTTTGAGTATCATTACACTCCTGGCAGACAGACGCTTAAAAGAAAGCGTTTTCAGTCCCGTCCACTGGCCTTGTCCGCTAGTTGGAACAACCTGTCAGTCAGACCGTATGATCCGTGTTTAAACTGGGCACGCTCCCATTCGAAGCTGCATGCCTTGACACATAAAATCGAAAATATCTTCGGGACTAGTTGGTGACCTGACTCAAATAAGCCGCACGTCAGAACCCAGAAATATCCTCACCTTCAAATCCAAAACCAGCATGCTCCGCACCATTTTTGCTTTTGCTTGCGGCACATCAGACATTATGACTGAGAGTTTTCTAATTTTACACACCCTGTTTTACCCCTCTCGGATTTTGTAGACCACAGGGACTCAGGCTAAGCCTGAGTGTTTTCAGCCTCTCTCTCTCTCTCTCTCCCTCCTGTTGTGTGGATCAAAGCCCCTGATGTGTTTCCCTGCAGGGCAGTGTGATCAACCAGGAAGGCACATGTGGCACCCCCCCCCCCACTCCATCCCCCAACCACATAAACACACTCATACATACACACTAATAGGTGCCTCACATGGAAAAGCTGGTAGTGTGTAAGAATTGTTCCCAATTCCTGACAAGCTACAACCTCAGCAAGAGTCCAGCCATCATAACACACACATCTCACAGTAGAAAGAAACAGAGACTAGTGGTGGGCCTTATATTGCTTGTATATAATATAGTTTCTCTATAGATTGTTGTGGAAGCTGGTAGATCTCATAGATCCTCTATAGAGTGAATTGGAAACTGGTAGTTCTTATAGATCCTCTATAGAATGAAGTGGAAGCTGGTAGATCTTATAGTTCCTCTATAGAGTGAAGTGGAACCTGGTAGATCTTGTAGTTCCTCTATAGAATGAAGTGGAAGCTGAAATAAATTATATTTCCTCTATAGAATGAAATAGAACCTGCTAGATCTTGTAGGTTATCTAAAGGATGAAGTAGAAATTAGTAGAACTTACAGCTGCTCAATAGAATTATGTAGAAACCGGATGATTTATACTTTGTCTATAGAATGAAGTTGCGCCACTGGTAATAATGCAACTGACCCTGAAACCCCTGCGAGTGGATCTCCCTTAGTTAAGCAGTTAATCAGCATTTCCAAAACTGCAAAGCTTTTAATGCATTTGCATATGGCCTTGTTAAGGTACTTGATCTGCATTAGACTGCCTTAAAGAAATAGTTCAGTAAATTAAAAAAATGAATTTTCACAATTTTACTAACAAAGGATAGGACCCAGTGGTCACCCAAACATCCCAAACCCTTTCCTCAGAAAGATCTTTATAATGGATTTCAACTGACCAAACCTGTTTATCCATTATACCCACATGCGATCCAGACATGAAACTTGTCCAGGCAGAGTATAATCAGCGGCAGTGAGATTGAGCACATCCTGAGATCCAGCTTTTTCCTCCTAACTGTAGGAATCTACATACTGATTAAATGAAATCTGGCCAAAAAGGCAAGTAGTGAAAATGTTCTTACAGCATCTGGTTCATAGATTCAGACTTTCTACTTCAGAATTCTCCTGCTGGATTGAAGGTTGGGTTAATTTAGATTGGAAGAAACAGTCATGCATATCTCATAACTAATCAGACTGAATTACGTTAATCAATTTAAATATGATGTTTGGTGTTTTTCCACAGCACTCTCAAAGACAAGAACTGACCCCTAAGAACTTATGGTACAGTTATTGATGGTTACTTATGGTTCCAATCTGTTGCATCTATTTCCTAGCTCACAACTCAGCTACTGACACACCAACCCTTGCAGTTCACCTTCTTTACGGTCAAGGGCTTCCGCTAATGGTTCATGACATGAAGGTTCTCAAACCCCCTCGAGAGCCTTCATGTTCCACTGGTACCAGAATGGAGTCCAGGAGAGTCGAGTCTCAAGTGCGAGTCATTGTCGAGTTTAGAGTCTTCAGTAGAAAAGTTCAGTTTCGTCCCGCTATTAGCTGTAGGCCCAGTAAAGCTCTTCTAAAAACCCAGTCAGATTCAAGAGTGCCTCAGCAAAAAGCACTATAAAAGCATTATAGAAAAGTTTCAGTCAGACAGGAGGAGGCCCTACGCCAACAGTATTCCCCCTCCCCCCACTTTAAAACTGTGCCCTATGTGTAGAAAATGTAGTGTTAGTGTAGCTGTAGTAAGTTTAAACTGAATGTGTTGCCTGTCAGTGTTTTCAGTAATGAAAAGGCCTGTTATGGGAATATCGAACTTGATGCCGCAAGCTGCTACAGTCCGCCCTGCAGGAGACCGTAGTAAAACTGACAGCCGGGAAGACACCCGTAAGGCTGGAAACATGCGGTTTAATTCATTTACCTTATTAAGGTTGGCAGTTCTGATTTAATCAGTTTCATTTTCTTTCTCTAACCGAAGTTTTGACTTGAATCAAATCGTGAGTCAGATAAGAATTTCTAGCAGGTACAACAAACCTCTTTCAGCTCCGGTTGTCTGGAACCCAAAGGTATTTTGTGTTGTGGAAAACACCTTAACTGGCGAATCTGGCCTCCGCGCGAGGCAAAACACATGATGGGCTGCTTCCAGCGTTCTCAGGTGCTTTGTGAACATACCCAAATTGAACTTGAATCCTTCAATTAGCTGTTGTTATTGTTCAGTTTACAAAAACCACACTCCAAAGCATCAAAATAAACTCCTTTCGCCACTTCGTTTGTTTCCTTGACGACTTTATTGACTTTTGATTGTTTTTTTGTTTGTTGGTTTGTTTTTATTTTCAAGTCTTTTTTATGTCCTTCTCTTGCGTCAGGGAAGTCTATCTGTGGTTTATTAACATATATTTTTTATATATTCATATATAATTAATACATATATTAACTTATAAGTTGTGGCTGGGGCGCGGGTTCGTCTGTCGCCCCCCCGTTAACGCCTCGGCCACAATGCTTCACAGTATTAATGCGCAAAAGAATGAGATGGATACATACAGGAAGTAAAGAGAGAGGTGGGCGGGGAGGAGGGGGCGGGGACGCCATGGAGACCGAGAAGAGAGTCAAAAAAATAGAAACCTTTTAAAACTCACGTTGTCTACCGCGCCCTCCCTCTTTCTCTCTCTCTCTCTCTCTCTCTCTCTCTCACTGCCTTTCTCCCCTTGTTTCGCTCCTCTTCACTTCTTTAGAAACATGGTTTAAAACTCGTTAAATTACGGTAGATGGGAAAAATCATGCATTTTCTTTATCTCTTTTTTTGGACATTTTTCAACTTTTTCACTTTTTTCAACATGGAAACTCGTCAGAATCATCGTCGTCATTATTGTCATCATCATCATCATCATCATCGTTGCAAAGATCTCACAACTCAGATAGCTTTTTTCATCCCTGGTCCTTATTATTTATGCCCCTTTCCTTTCTGTCTCCTTTTTTATTTGCTCAATCACTTCTTCACTCTCTGTTTCTAGCTCTTGTCCATGTTCAGTCAGTTCCCCTCCTAGCCACTAGGGGGGTCTGTGCGGCGCTCATACTGGCGTGGTGCGGCGGTTGGCTGCGTTGCTGTGTGAGTCTTTCGCGTCTTTCTGGATGCAGTTGTGGACCTGCAGGAAGTTATGGTCCCTCTCAGAGTTGTAGGTGGCCGTGGGGGTCCCGTGGGAGGCCTTCAGCGTGTCTCCACCGCCGCGGCCTAGCGTGTACATGGAGATGTCGGTGGACGGCAGCGCCCCGAAAGCTTTCAACCCCACAGGTGAGGCGTCGCGGGAGTGCGAGGGGTCCGTGGAGCGGCTGGAGGAGCGCGAGCGGCGCCGGTAGCGGTAGCGGTAGCTGGGGATGCGTGTGATGGCTGAGCCTTGCAGGTAGTCCGCGTTTCCGGCTGAGATTCCTCTGCCGGCTCGAGCGCTGGCCGCCCGGAGCTCGCGATGCCGGTCGATGAACATGTGGACGGCCAGGACCCCCACCATCTCGGCCATGATGAACGACAGTGCGCCGAAGTAGAAACTCCAGCCGTATGAGTAGCTGTTCTTTTTGGAGTCGCTCTTGGACGGGTCGCCGGCGTTCGCTGATATGTACACGATCATCCCGATGATGTTGCTCAGGCCTGGCATCGAAAAAGAGGAAGAGAGAGAAAAGTGGTGAGGTCAGGTTACATGGTAACAGTGCCCCAGATTTGAAAGGGTAAGACTGGACTTGACCCTGAAAGCAATGATTTTTCTCCCAAAAAGAAAATCTATAGCTTTTTTTTAACAAGACAGAGCAGCTGGCACAGAAGGGTGACGTCCGCAGTAGGAAAGTGTGTATGCTGCTTTTTTAAAATAAAGGTGTGATGATGTATCATATATTAAACTGGTTCCCAGTCTCATCAAAGTGAGTGTCAACTGGGGTAAAAACTTGCTGCTGGTCTGAAACAGCTTGGCCAGACTTGTCTGTCTCTATAGTGCCCCATTGCTACAAAATTTGAGAATTTGGAAAGGCTAAACTAATGTTACAAATGTACAGTAACTAACAGTATTCATATACAGTACAGTAAATACCCCCCTCCCCCCGCAAAACAAAACAGCCCAACCCCTCGGTCGAACCCAGCTTGGTCAGAACCACATCTGAGTACGTCTTCAGCCTCACACTAAATCTTTTACATTTTTAATGCTACGTCCAGGTACCCATGGTTCTCAGAACCCCCAGCTTTAAGTCTTTAGTCTTGGCAGCCTTGCTCAAGCCTTTGTCTGGCTTTTGTGCTTCAGTAATTAAGTTCCTTTAGCAATGAGCAGTGAGTTGCAGGTTTGATCTCGGGCGGATTCCACAGGGAGCTGGATCTTGTACCACAGAGCTGTCACCGAGTCCTTGAACAAGCTGGTCCAGGGAAACGACTCCTATCGCCTCGCTCTCCCCCCACAGCATGCGCTCATAAATAAGAACATGCTCGCAAAGCACCTTTCCTGATAAAACGAAGGTCACCTGCTTAAAAGAAAGCAGAAAGTTCTCTGGTGGCGTGATGCTGCAGTCTATAAGAACACTTTGCTCTAAGACCTCCCTCGTGAAAGGTTTAGAGATGATCTATATTCAGGCTGTTCATTAGGTAGTAGGCAGTTTATAAACCATGAATAAGCAGATATATGCAGTTATAACAAGATCTGGAGTTGCAATGGTAGTTGTTTGTTAACAAATACCTGAAGAAGGCATTGTTCTCTTGCCAGATAATGAGCCTAAACCAATGTATGAGAAATATATAACTAAGTAAAAGTGCTACTTAATGATTTATAAACCTAATTAACAACCTAATTATAAATCATTTACAGTACAAACCCTTTAAAAGGACAGTCTTATTGCAAAGTTGCAAAGTTATACCCAATCTGTAATGGGCCATCTTTAATGGGGCATCTCTGATTAAGACTACAATTTAATTTAATCTGCATGTGAAAGAGCAGAGAAAGGTACCTAGTATCTTTCTTTTACAAATTGCATAAAAACTACATAACATCTCTGAAT
>JBBIGB010000109.1:867629-879516 GCA_037577075.1 Alestopetersius hilgendorfi
AGAGAGAGGGAGAGAGAGAGGGAGAGAGAGAGAGAGAGAGAGAGAGAGAGAGAGAGAGAGAGAGAGAGAGAGAGAATATAAAAAGCTAGAGTGTCATATTGAGCAGAAGTTAAAATCTGCCAACAGCTCGGTACTTACTGTTGGACGGGTTGAAAAGAATGAACAATAATGGCGGGGGAGGGCAGAACTTTGTTAATTCAGACGCACAGAAATAAAAAAAAAAAAGCCCTAAAAGAAAAAAAAAAAAAAAAGAGAGAGAACTCGAGTGTGTGTATTGTTTAAATGGCATCTCTGACAGACAGCCATTCCTTGGCTGGTATTGTGCTCTTCAACACAATAATTCCAACCTGCTAATGTCACCACAGCCATTATTTCTGTTCCTCACCTCTCTGCTAATCAATCTTTTGTGTTGCTGGTGCTGAGAGACAAAGAAATGATAATGTTTACTTCTCGGCTAAGTTCTCCTCAGATGACACGTTCTATTTGGCGGTGCCTCGTCCAAGTGTCAGCCGCAACAAAGGCAATTACGCCTGCCATTCTCTGTCTGATGCTACCTGTTACATCTCGCGGCTTTTCTCTCCTGCTTTTGATCTCAAGTAAATAAAAGGAACATCTCTCACTCGAATGCTACAGATAATTAAAATGACACCCTTAATTGCCCCAGTCTCGCTTAATGCTAGGCTTAGCGCTCCCCATCGTAACCTATTCACGGCGCTCATATTGGCCTGTCAGTTAGACGGTACACAGGGCAGACGCTAATGACATGTATTGTGGATGTGGGTTTGATTATGACGACTTGCACCTCCAGGAACAGCTAGCGGCGCTAGGTTAGCAGGAGCGCGTCTCGCCGCGTCTGAGCGGTAAAAACAAGGGGAACGTGAAGAAAAGGAACCCTGAATCGAAAAGGTTGCTTCTTCGGAGAACGGGCAGATGAAAATGGCAAAAAAAATGGGCCTTTATCGAGGAAATGCTAGCGATCACAAAATAATTTACCATTCAAAAGGGGAAGGAAGCTCAGCGGCCACTGCCTGAGCGAGCGCTTCATGCTCTGGAGGATAAATTGCCATTGCTTTTATGGATCCTCTTTTCTTCTGCGCTAAAAGCCTTTTTTAAGACGTGTGCCCTCGTATCTACCAGGATATTTCACCTGTTTATTTGAGGAGGAGTCAAGGGAGGCTTGATCTGCACTTAAAATTGTAAACATGGAAGGAAACGGTTACAGAGAATGGCCTCATCAAGCCAAGGTGCTTTTCTACCTATAAGCTTCTATAAATCTGGCTATGACTGCCAGAACATGCAATAACAGCATTAGAACAGGGTTGCAGACGGATACGGGACCCCCTCAAGAAATTCTTTCAGTGTTTGAGCACAATTTATACTGCCTTAACAGCTCGTCTACACCACTTAAACCTGGCGGAGTGCCCACCCAAACCGTTTAATCAAGCCAGACAGAGGCTAACATACCTTTACCGATGTTCCACTGCAAATTTCCGCTGCGTAACGGCCTTTTATACTCCCACGCACTTAATGTATCCGTCATTACACTGTCTTCCACCACAGTCCAACCTGGGGGCATTGCAGCACCCAAACACCCAGACTACACGCAGCAGCTAGGGTGGGAGGTTCAAGCCCCTGCCCAGGGACGGGCCTCTGGTCCTGGGATAAAGCTACCTCTGAGCTCCCAACGCCTCTGAGCATGGAGGTGATGAAGCTGTTCCTGAACGTTCTGCCTGAGGAGCAGCTGCTGTGGCCTTGTGTGTCAGGGGGCTAATAGGTGAGAACACTAACCCTATTGGTGGATAACTATGCCCTCTCCTGCCTGTCTCATACACACAGATCACCTGAATGGCTCGGAGGGTGGGAGATCACAGTGTGTGTGCCAATGTGGGGGGTGTAGAAAAGCATTAAGGTTGAAACGGGTGTTATCTCCTGGTGGCTATTCTGTGAGCACAGCTACAATAATAAGCTTTAAACTGTCATCATTTCCTTTCGCAACAGTTCAGAGGGGCCGATCATGAATAATCTGCCTGCACTGAAAAGAAATGATAGGTATGTTTACCTCCCAGTGATACATTTAAACAAATATTTAGACCTAAATAAAGTATTTAAAATGTATTATTTATTTTATATATATATATAAACATATATATATAACAAAGATTCTTAAGGTTAAAGAAAGAAAGAAATAAACTTTTATTTTTATTTATACTAAGACAAATGATGACACAGATGATTCCCTTCCAGTGGACTAAGAAAACATGGAGATTCACAACAAGCAGGACAATCCAAGCAAAAAGGGAAGGGGGGTGAAAAAGGAGGAAAAAAAGGACAGTGGCCGAGAGTGAACAAAAGACATCCAGTGAAATCCAGTGAAGTGTAAACCAACTTAGGAGTTTCTGGGTTTCTGGGACCTTGTGTGTGTGTATACGTCTGTGTGTGTGTGTGTGTGTGTGTGTGTGTGTGTGTGTGTGTTTCAGGAAGGGGGTTGTTATGTTCAATAATTTCTACCATGAGGCTGCCAGCCACGGTAGCCGGACTCTAATTGAATTAAAGTCCCGTTTATTTGCCGGGGCCGAAAAGCAACAGGCTGGAAAAAAAGGGAAGCTTGGAGGTTTTTCTCAACAGCTCGATGGCCCACCTCTACTTCACTACTCGGCCAGACCAAGTTCGCCATCTGCACCTACACACACACACACACACACACACACACACACACACACACACACACACACACACACACACGCTCCCGGCCCAGCTTTCCCTGCCTCCCCAATGCAAGAGCCAAAAAAAAAAAAGGCAAAGAAAAGGCCTAGGCACACAAAAGCTCCCTCGGCTGCCCCCAGGACCAGCGCCGGGGAAAAAAAAGACAGTGTGAAAACAGAATCTAGAGAAGACAAGAAACGACACACAGGGAAATAAATACGGAGGCTGTAAAACGGTTGCCCAGGTGAGCGTGCGTTTTTCCGGGTTTTCCTCTCACGCTGACATCCGTCAAGCAAAGGAAAGGTTAAAATTAGAAAATTTAATTTATTTGATAATTTCCCAGAATAATTAGAGTTAATATGGGTTAATTAATATGCAAATCTCTCAGCAGATGTTCGACAGAGGAGTCTTGCGCGGGGAAGCAGTCTGCTCTCTTTTGGCTGTCACTTACTGGCCGTAATTGCTGTAACTAACCAAATACACACAAAACCTTTAGTGGGATAGAGGGAGGGGGGAAAAAAAGCACTGAATCATCAGCAAACCACCACTTTCATCGCACAAAGACACAAACATTCCTTATTTTGTCTCATCTGAAAAGCTCTTTTATGCCTCAGCCGTTTCAGCAGTGAATGAGGTGAACGCTCAGGATACTTCATATTTCCTTCTTTTTTTTTGTTCCGGCCTTGTTTATTCCATAAACGTGTGTATAAATAGAAAAGATGCGGAGACTGAATTGAGGGATGAGTGGAGAGACACCTGGTCCCTGGTGTTCGTTTTATCTGGGTTGTTGATGTCTTCCCACCTAAATCTGTTCGCATTGTGGAGCACGCGAGCGAGGCAGACGGATTTGGCGACGTGGCGGATGAAAGGGAGTTTAAAGCGGTGCTCCACTCGTCTGAATCAGGGTGCCCATCAAATATTTACGACTTTGAAAAGTGCTCAACTGTCATTGGCCCTGAGCTGCCATTTACCGTAACTGACTCCAGATCAGATGTACAGCTGAAGCCTAAATCCACAGTATTAAAATCTAAATAAATTCAATCAATTCATTAACAGCTGAGGAAACTTAGCTAACTGAAATGTCTAAGTTGTCAGAAAAACAGAATTAAAAATAAAATATTAACAATATAAACGTACCCTCAAAGGTACAACAAGTGCAAGTGTGTCCATGTCTTTTAACAGTACACTACATTCATGTGGGAAATAATGTACCATGTTATATTTTAACCTGGTTACATACAATAATAAAATAAAAAGCCAATATATTAAAATGCTCACTGGATACAGGTACCAGAGGCAAACTCATGAGGAGACCACCCAAGTGACAAAAGACAAAAGTATAGTATTTTTTTGTATAAATAAAAAAAAAACACAAATAAAAACAATGACAAAATGTTTGGATGGCTAAAGAACTTTCAGTCAGTAACTCCTTAAACGATTATCTGTTGTAATAGGTCTGGAGTGAAGAACCTCCACAATCTAAAGGTTCTGCAACAATAACATCTGAGCCAAGAAACACTCAGCAACCTTTTGAGCAACAAGGCTGATCCTTAAATTGTTTTAAATCTAATATCTAATGTTTCAGTTTCGAGTTTGCTGTGCACATGTGCGATGGTCATGGTTCCCATGAGGCCTGTTGACACACTACTGCTGAGCCAATAGCCTGCTATGTTCCATAATACACCAGTTGTTTGTTCATCAAAGACTCTCTTTCTCTGTCTCTTTCTGTCTCTCTATGTCTCTCTCTCTGTCTCGCTCTCTCTCTCAGATAACATGGTTCAGTGCCACTGGTACATGCCTTTCCCACCTCCCCACTGCTCTTTTACACACGGGCGCACACTCACACACAAGCACAGGTAGCGGAATGTGCTGACAGGGCCAGTGTAAGCTGTTGTTGGTTTGATGTGGGTTCCATCAGGCGCCGGATTGATAGCCAGGGCCAGGCGTTATCAGCGAGCCAGGCTATTTAATAAAAGAGTGGGCTGAAGTACGGAGACAAACACATTCATGGTGACCAAAACACCCCGCCACAAATATCCAAACGTCTTATATTATAAGTCAGTTATTAGTCGGATAAACAGATACTTTTATTAGTATCGAAAGAGAAAAAAATACAGAAGATCTGTGGCTCTCTCTTAAATAAGAGGTAAATGTATACAGTGAGAGTAGGAACAACCCTGCAGGTGTGTGTGTCACTCTTACTTGTGGTGTATACAGCCCTGAAAATCCCTACTTTACATTTTTGGTCTGATTTCATAATTGCTTCGACATCAAGATAAGCAGGGCACAGTGAAACCTGGCGATACAGAAGGAAAATCGAAGGGACACTAATTTATCACGTGTAATATATATTTTTTTTGAATACAGACCTCCTGTTCATGTTAAACTTTTACTTACTTCTGTTCCTGTTACTGTTGCTGCTATTTTAACCAACTGCCAGCAGCATAAAACACGTACGACTTCGTATTTCTGCTTACGGCTCTTTCGGGAGCTCGGCGAAGAGACGTCAGTTTCGGTAAGCTGCGGGCTGAGCCTCGCACAATGCACCTCAACCTGACAAACTCCTAATCGCCACTTAACTTGTCTGCACTGCAAATATGCATGCAAACATTCGCATAATCAACGCAATAATGCACAAGGCAGTGAAATGAGTAATAGGCTAACCTGTTAATACTTGGCAGGGCCTGAATATGAAACGGAGTTTTGCAACAGCTTGTCCTATCACTGGAATGAATGTGCTTTTTAGCGCGGCGTGCCGAGGACACTCCGCTGCAGGAATAAGCAATGTTTTTGTTGCTGAAGGCCCATATGCCCCATTTTAATAAAAAGGAATCCATAAAAATAAATTAGGTGCACTAAGTATATGCAAATTCAAATGTAAGCAATCGCTGCAAAATTAATTTTGCCAGAACTGATTAAAAGCATTAATAAATCTATATACAGTATTGCTCCGATCTGATATTGTAAATTTATTACGCTTCCTGTAAGATTAATTAGAATGCTACAGTAACATATTGCCATGCCAGAGCAGATTACTGTGCGTTTTTGTTAATAATGGCCAAGCCGAACCTGAGCCGTAATTATACTCCAGAACACACTCGTTTGATAGTGATTTCCTTTATGGTGAACGTTTAATGGGATGGAATGGAGACAAAAGGTAAAGTCTGTGTACCATAAGGAGGATTTAGAAGCTTTATGGCCAGAAATAATACAAAAACTCTACTGTATTAAAGGGAGGCTCCACCCATGTTTGAAAATCTTTAAACCTTGAGAGGTCTGATGACTTTTCAGCTCAAATTTCCAACCAGGTGTAACAATGTCCACAATGCAAGTTACCATTTTTTATACGTTAAAATTAACGTTTTTTAATTACCATTAGTAAACCTACACGCCTACTAATGTCTATAATAGAGGATATTCTTCTCCAAACTGCCATAAGACCACGTCTCAGGTATTAGGCAGTGATATTTAAGCAGCTCATTTACATATTAGAGGCATTAAACACTTTAGACGTAAAGTTCCTATCAGCAGCTCTCACATCAGCAGCAAACAATTTGTGTCTTTAACATCTAAACTTAAGAATTATGCAGATATTTTTTTTTTTAAATCTGCAGAATTACCCCAGCATTAAAATCAAAACATCTATTCCCACAAAACATTTACTTTTAACTACCTTTTCCAGGCCGCCTAAACTATCAGGCAGGCTTGGTGATAAGCGAGGGAGAAAATAACATGTCGAACTGGTCAAGGTTGCTCTGCATTCCTCTGCGAATGGCTCCGAATAACCTTTTGGAAGACTGAAACATTTATCTGAGGAACGCAGCGAGAGCACCTGAGGATCAACATCATGAACCCTGTCACTGCCTTCTCCCAAAATCAAAACACAAGAAGAGGTATTTCAAAACAAAGTGTGTGTCCTCCTGTGTTTATTTTCTCTGCAGACTCTCGCAGCCAAGTGGCAAATTATTGTGTCAATGCGAACAAACCCAGTGAAACAACAGCGACTTTTGAAAGACCATTAAATATGCGTGGCGGTTTATTTATGATCGGATCACTCATAGTCGCCCCCCTCTAAACCCCTATTCTGGCAGACCCGGTGAAAGGAAAGCTTAATTCATCAACTTTATGGTGTGAAATATTGAAGCCCCCCCTCTTTCTTTTCGTGCATATGAATGGAAAAATAAATAAATAATTTAAAATGCAAAAAAAAAAAACGAAAGTGTGGCTTCAGCCGAGAATTTATCTGAGGAATGAGGCCGGGGCTGGCTGGGCAAAGACGGCATCTTGGATGTCTTCCAAGTCCGAGAGAGAACGGGATAGTTGGGGGGGGCGGATTCATTGTTGGAGCCCGAATTTTCCCGATGCGTTTCGAACACAATGAAGGGCTAAAATCGGTGTGAAGGCACATTTTCTGAATAGCATCTGTGCTCCGGGCTGAGGAAGGTCGATTACTGTCATAAAACTCTGCCAGTGCCTGGCCGGGGGTCAGGAGGGGGGTGGGATGGGTGAGTGGGGGTGGGGTTTTAAAGGGGTCAGATTGGTGAGCTTGTGTGTGAGTGTTGAGGGGTAACTTGGTGCAGGGACAGGGGGGCAGAGGTCCGCAGATGGTGTAAAGATCAGAGGGGGACTATCCAGGTGAGGGGCTCAGCCCCCTGGCCAGTCCAATCTGAGCAGCTCATTCAAATGCTAATGAAGGGGTAAAGCACATCTGTTCCCCCCCTGCCAGGCTGGATCTTTGTCACCTGAATAGCTTCCCCACCAGGTATCAAACAAGCAGCAGGAAACAGCCCCTTTTCATCCCGCTACCTCCGCTCTCCAATCAGCAAATGAGGCCCCGGTGACTATAGGAGCCCCCCAAAGCCCCACGGGGACCCTCCCACTCTCAGGCACTCGCACCTGACACTGTTACATTCTCCAATTAGCCTAAGCTAACAGGAGGACACAACCGAGAGGCATTACAGTTCACCTAAGCGATTCTTCTCAACAGTGAATTGATTCAACAGCTCGTTTTAATGACCATGATGAGTCAAGCAGACAGTAGGAGGACTCTTCTGAACTGTCCATTTCGATGACTTGAATATCTGCTTTAATGATTCATTGCCAATATATCACTCTAGTCTGGCACATTCACATCTTTCATTCTATCATTCACATCTTCTCTACGTCATTTTACCAGTCAGCTACATTCACATCTTTCATTCTATCATTCACATCTTCTCTACGTCATTCTACCAGTCAGCTACATTCACATCTTTCATTCTATCATTCACATCTTCTCTACGTCATTCTACCAGTCAGCTACATTCACATCTCCTCTATACATCCTATCAGGTGGGGATCTAAGGTCCACAAGTTTGTTAGTCATGGAAAAAAGTACAAACCACACAGAAAGCGAAGGCCAGCTGCAGTTCTCGCTTTTTCAGTTGAAATGCTGAATCGCTTTGACCGAAGTCGGTTTAAAGTGCCACTTCTTAACTCAACTTGACCAACGCACTCTTACAAATAGACCTGCTAACCTTAAACAGGCTAGGACGCTGGTGCTAACGTCTTAACTCCCACAACAATATCTCGCAAGATCTTTTCACGCACTCCCACTGATGCGCTGTGGGCGAACGAGCAGCCTTTTGCTCTCCAAACCAGAGAAAGAGATCCATAAAGGTGTGGGGGAAAGAGCTAACCTCAGAGTGCAGCAGGCGGACAGAAGGTCCGACTGAATCCCAGCCCATAACTAATGCATGAGGTGGGTGCAAGTAAACACCAACGGAGCAGTTTTATCGCCAGTGCTTGTGCTTTTTTTTCCCACTTTCCTCTCCCCCCTCCCCTTCTCCTGTCTCGTCTACCTTTTCACCGCCTGCTCTGCGCAAACACACACGACATATTTAATTAGCCTCCGCCGCGGAGAACCACCTCTCTCTCACGGAGGAGGCAGCGGTTTCCAACTCAGCGCCAATAACGACCTGAGACAGCCCCCCGGCCCACAGAGGGACCTCCTGCTGCTCTTTCACATGCTAAACGCACCTTTCTAAAGCTTAATCTTCAGCCAGGCCAGTTAAACAAAACGGCCCCCCTATACGTTTATTGCATAACAGAGGCTGTTAGCATGACAAAGACCCTCATATCCATCTCGCGGTGCTAAAGCATGAGTTCTTTCAAACCGACTGCAAGATTCAGGTGAAAATTTACTAGGCTATGGTAATACACCTTCGGCTAAGTCTATTTCAGTTGTAAATTAGGGCATACTTTTTCCTAGAGTGATAGTTTAAAAAAAAAACAGGTACAAAATACATATTTGCCGTGCAAGTAAAAAGGTGGCATAAGCAAAAAAGAGAAAAAAACACACATGCCAATTTTCTTGGCGCTTATGCGCTTCACTGGGTACACAATATACGATATGCATGCATGTCCCCTTACATAATTGAGTGCTTTCCTTTCACTCGAGCTGTAGCAGGATTACCCGGCGTAACTCATCGGAGTTCGGTATGTAGAAAAGGAAATTTTGATCTAAGGCTTTTTTCTTTTCTCTCTCTCTCTCTCTCTCTCTCTCTCTCTCTCTCTCTCTCTCTCTCTCTCTTTCTTCCCCCCCAGTCCCTGGGTTCATTCTGCCCGTGTTTCCGTCAATCTGCTTCTTTTTTGATCAGGGGCATGAAAGCTGGAGCTTGTGTGAGCGCTGGGTACCTGGGGTACGGCTAGGTGCTAATTAGCGCAGCAGGATAATTGATGTGTAGATTACACTGTGAACAAATGCCTCGACTTGTTTGTTCTTCTCACTTTTACTCTGGGCCCCCTCCTCCCTTCTACCCCCACCCCCACCACCTCCTTACCTAAAACCCTAATGAACAATTTACCTGCCTTGTTAAAACCATGCTAATGCCAACTAAGAGGGAAATGAGAAGGTGGTGGGGTGTGGGGGGGAGGAATTTCCCTCAGGTAACGATACCTTTCAGAACACCACGTTTGCTCACACACACAGACGCACACTCCCTTGTGTAAGCTCCTGACCTGCAGAAATGCCTCTACTGAGTGAGGAGAGGCTTGACAGAGAGAGAAAAAAAACTGCACCAGCTCAGAGACTGTAAAAAGGAAACAATTTCTAAATGAAAGGGCATGCCATTAGAGCTCCAATGGGCCTCCATTGTTATGCCCCTATAATGCCATTTCCTTCATCTTTTGTCTTTGGGAAGCTATTATTAGCCGGCCTCTCACAGCTGCGAATACGTTCAATAGGGTTTGAATTTGGTCATTAACAACTGAATATCAGCAAACACATTTGCGGAGCCCCTGCCACTGCTAATAAACTAATAATGAGTCCAACTCTAATTGGGAAAATGCAATGAAGGCTTTGGAGAGAAGGCGCCCGAGGTAGCAAGCGAGAGTGAGAGAGAGAGAGCGAGAAGGAGGAAGAGGGAAAGAAAGGGAGAGAGTGACAGAGAAATAAAGAGAGAGCACAGGTCATTATGAGGACAGATGTAGAGGGAGAAAGGTGAACAGTTGAATCGTCGCCTCCGCGCACTGTTCTCGCCGACACCGCTAATCCATCTCCGGCTAGTTTACAAGTTAAACACATTACTGCGATTATGGACTCCCCTTATAGCAGAGCTCAGTGGGACTGCAAACACACACACACACGCATCACTGTGTGTATGCCTGCGAGCCATAGTAGAGTTCTTCCAGCATTCCGCAGGTCAGTCTCTCCTGAGCTCTGCCCAGGCTGCCAGCCCAGCTCTTCCGGAAGCTCAGGCAGCCCAGCCTGCATTAGATTGTCATCTAGGCTTGAAGTCAAATTAATCCTTCTTGCATGCGGAAGAGTGATTTGTACTGGGCGAAGCAGAGGAAACGTGTAAAAGACTTCCACTGTAAACCCCGCCTTTTAACCATTAGCACATTCTGGGCTGGCGCAGGCTCAGACTGACCCTTAGAGTCACTGGTGAGAATAAAACAAGACAAATTACAGCTAGTCTTACTCGTGAAACAGAGAGATTCTAAATGATTTTAATTGATGCCATGTTGTGTATATAAGTATCTCTATCTCTACTCGTAAACACGGAACTGTAAATAACTGAGGTTCAATTTTGTGCATACATATGGTCAATACGGCAAACACAGAAGGTAAACGTGAGAGAGAGCGTAAATAATGAAGGAATTCACCATGTAATCATTACAGATATTGCAATTCCACCATTTCTATTCTGATACTGAAGTCTCAAGAACACTGATGTCGTATTTTTCCTTTAAACTTAAAAACTGCAGCTAACATGGCATCACAACTTGTTTGTGGACAATTTAAGGATTGATTTTGGTCTGATTCAGCATTTTTCTACCAATATTAGTGGATGATACTGATATAGCAACATCTATATGGCATGCAATTTTAATTACACCCCACGGCAAAACAGTAGAAATAAGTTGGAGCTTTCAGGCCTCTCTGGTGTTTACGCAGGGCTGATGTTTAAATGTGGCTGGACCGGTGTGGGAGGTGGTGGCAGGTCACAGTAAAGGTAAAAAAGTAATTTCGGTAATTTTCCCGATCAGCACCTAGCAGAGTTCAGCAGTAATCCTCTGGCACAGTCTATAAGCCCACTTTAGATAAGTGCAGCGAAATACTTTTTTTAACCCCCCCCCCCACCCCCCCAAACCTGCTAGATAGTTCGGTTTCTGGGACTGTAGTGTAATCATCTTATACACGCTATTCTTTGTTTGGGGATTTTCACGTTTCTCCTTCCAGAAAGATAAGCAACACAATAATGAAAGCTTTTTCTCTTCCTTAATTACCAAACCAGTGCTCCCTGCGAAAGAAAGGACAGAAGACTGTGTCATCGCAGGAGGGAGAGGAGGAGAAGAGTGCACGAGGGGGAGGAGAGAGAGAGAGAGAGAGAGAGAGAGAGAGAAAGATGGAGAGAGAGAGACAGACAAGAGAGAGAGACAGGCTTAAAAAAAAAACAACCTGGGAGTCAGACAAACTGGCAGTTTCCGTCGCCAACCTGATAACTCTCCCAGCATCCCTCACCCCGCCTGCCCTTTGTTTTCCCTCCCGCCTGCTTCCTGTCGCCATCGCCCCGTTTAATCTACCACCGGCAGGCGGCAAGGAGGGTTTACTTTCCCCCTCGAAGACAGCACGAGAGAGAGAGAGAGAGAGAGAGAGAGAGAGAGAGAGAGAGAGAGAGAGAGAGAGAGAGAGAGAGAGAGA
>JBBIGB010000109.1:1527898-1542264 GCA_037577075.1 Alestopetersius hilgendorfi
AGAGAGAGAGAGAGAGAGAGAGAGAGAGAGAGAGAGAGAGAGAGAGAGAGAGAGAGAGAGAATAAGAGAGAGAGAGAAAGAGAAAGAGAGAATAAACCTACCGTGTCTCCTCTGCAGCCCTCCGTTGTGGCGGATGCTCGCTTGGCTGCTGACCCAGGTACTGAAGTCAGGCGTTCTCTCCCCCTCCACCCGTTTTCGGACATGCCCCGCCCCCTTTTCTGCAATTGGTTAATAGTCCATGCTACCTGTCCAATCGCAGCGCGGGAGGAGCTGAACCCTCGCGGAGCCTCTGGATCCCTAGAGTGCAGGGGCGGGGCTTAACCCGCTAACCCACGAACAGAAGGCGGGGCTTGTAGGAAAACGGGTGGGGGAAAAAAAGGCTGCAGGGTGGGGAGCGCCCCCCATTGAACACATACTGAAGCTGACGTTGTAAACACAAGGGTTGAGTTGGTGTAGTATTATTATTTCATCAGAAATGGTGTTTTTACATTTACTTGTGGCGTCAAAGGTATCAGTTATATTGAATATGTATTTATGTATGTATGTATCTATTGTTTTTTTGCTAGTTATATAGTTACTAATTCATTTATTCTTTTTTATTGATATCAGAATCAGAAAACTTTATTGATCCTGGAGGAAATTGCTTATGACTTTTTAATTAAAATACAATTTTTGTAATTACACAGTATTTTAGGAATGATGATGTCATGTGAATAAAAACAATGACATTTTTGCAAAACCAATCAAATTTGGCAGTAAGTAAGTTAGAGTAGAATACCTTAGCCATGACTTCACACTAAAATGAGAAATGCTTCTAAAAAATTAAGTTTAAGTAAAGAAGATGAAGTTCAAATACACTGTATATTCTGATCGAGAGGTTTGATAGACATGAATAAACAAGAAAATGTATCATAAAAATGTACCCTAAACATGTATAATTATATAGAAATGACATTTTAATATGGTCGTGGTTTACGGCTGTGTGTATGTGTGACTGTAAATATCAAGTGCAAGGCAAAACTGACAGTATTTCAGAAACTTTTATTTATTTTATTTACTTTTATTGATCAATGCATAAGCAATATGATATAAGAAATAATTAACCAGCCCGAAAGGCAGGCTATCTCAGTAGCTCTGCTCAAACAGGACAAAAAAAAAAAACATCTACATTTATCAAGAAAATAAAAGAGCATCTGCAAAATTACAAACGAGATCATACACGAGCAAAAAGATACTTGAAATAAGGTTAAAGGTATACAGCAAAACAAAAAAAGCCAAAAAAACAAATTTTCATATTTTCATTTTTTTTTATATTGCACACCAGGTGCTTTATATAAAGCTTTTGCAAAGATTTGTGTGTTAAAAGTGTAATGTGCAGAATAGAACACTGGATTACTGTAATTCGAGTACAAAAGAGTAAAGAGTAAATAACGACAATCATCTCTCCATGGACAGAAGAAGGGAAATATCGGAAGGTTTTTTTTGGAAGTTTATGTATAAAAAAAGGCTGCATGGCTGATTTGGTTTGAAATGGAGGGTGACATCAGGCGTCATCAATCATCGCCATCCTCATCATAATAGCGGTTCCGTTTAATGAGCTCCTCCACAGTCAGCGACTCCGGTTCCTCTCCCCACAGGCAGCTGGCCTGGGCGAGCGAGCTGGCATCTTTGGTGTCAGGATTATCGAGCATCTCCTCGCTCCCCTCTCCTGCGGTTTGCTTGTCGGCCACTTCTCTTGTCTCCATTCCAAAATCCATAAGATCATCGAGGAGAGACGCTGCTGATTTTGTGCTGGAATCTTTGGTGTGAAAGTTCTCCTTCAGGTCCACCAACAGGCCTGAACTCTCCCCGAAGCCTGCGAATATGTTGTCCAAGAACTCAGAGGCACTGAACTTTGTGTCTTTTTGAGAATCCAGGCTAAATAAATCCTGCTCTAGTTCTGCCCCTGATTCGTCCTCGGCGTTGGCACGTGGAGGCAGGCTGGTGTGGTCCTGGTACATTAGCTGTAACGTGCTGTTGACTTCCCATTGGACAGCTGCCTGAGTAGATGAACCGAGGTCTAATAGATTTGGCTCTGCTTTAAGGTCATCCAAACCCAACCATGTGGCACTTCTGTCTAATAACAGGTGATTGTTGTTGTTGTTGTTGTTGTTGTTGTTGTTGTTGTTGTTGTTGTTGTTGTTGCTGTTTACATTCCCATTGATTGTCTCTCCACCTGGGGCTCCACCATCTATCACCGTCACCTTTACAGCATCTCCTTCTCCACTGCCTTCACTTTTCTTCAGATCCTCACTACCACGTTCCCCTTTCCCATTCTCCACATTCTCAGTCTCTTCGTTAAGTTTCGTACTTTCCTCGCTCTCCTTTTCGATTCCTCGCTCTGGGACTTTCTCTTCATTCATCTCAGAAACCTCTTCCTTTTCTCTCTTTGCCGTTTCACCTTCCTCTGCCTTTTCCTCCGTAACATCCGACACCTCTGTGTCTGTAGGTGCCTCACTGGTGTCTGCTGTAACTTCGGTTTGCACTGGTGGAGCTGGTATGGGCTGCTCTGGGACCTGCTCTTTGGGTGTAGTTGGCTCTGTTGGGGTTAGCACTGGGTCACCGCCGTTTTCCTTGAGTTCACTTTCCATCTGCTGGTCGCTGCCGTCAGCTTTCGTCGGTGACGTCCTTGTTCTAAGTGGCCGCTCTTTCGTTTTCTCTGGTTGCGCAGGCTCCTCTTTAGGAGGCCAAGTAGGCTTGACTACTTTTATCTCTTCCTCCACGCTAAAACTCTTCTTTGGGGCTTCGCTTTGGGGTGGCCAAACAATTGCGATCTTACTCGCTGAATTTTTGGCATTGCTATCCAACCTATTCACGCCGTTCTCCTCTGCTGGGACGGGATTTTCTTTGGAGACGGTTGAAGCTGGGGTTTCTAGTTTGACTGGAGGGGCACTTTTAACATTAATCTTTTCCGAGGAGTTCTTCTGATTCTTCGCACTCCAAAGTTCCCTATGGGGCTTTTCCCCGAACCCCTCATCATAGTTTCCTTTGGACTTGAAGAGCTGTTTGTAATGGGGCTTGCAGTACATTCGTCCATGGAGAGAGGCATAGTTTCCCAAGCTGGCAAGAGAGGATTCAAAGGCCTTATTCATTTGTTTTGCACCAAAAACATAATTAATATTCCACATTGCATAGATAATATATTGGTATTAAATGGGGACATGAGCAAGTAGCCAGAGGTGCCAATTTTTGAATACTGAAATCACTATTTGGCGAAGCGTCATGCAGAAATAGACAAAATAAAGTAAACAGGCTGACAATCCAGTGAAATACCAGTTTTCTGTTTTATCAGAATGCAAGACTATTACTGATATCTACAGATCTCTACCCATCTGACAGGAAAAATGTAACTAAAAATGAGCTCAGTATCTGTTTTCTAAACACATAATAGCACGACGTGTGCTATCACATAATGGGCCCTACATTCTATTGTTCTTTCCTGTCTTTTTTGGCATGGTTTTGTTTCCATTCCTGTGTTTAACTGGATATCTATTCACTATTTCAATATCAAAACGATTAGAAACCCCTAGTGCAAATATAGGTTTCTCGTAGGGACCATCATTAAGTAAGAGGTCATTACTAGGTATTTGGTTAACACTGGGAAGGGAAAAGCATGAATTTAACCTTTTGAACCTGGAAGGTTTTTATGTCGGATGAGAAGTAGTGAGCTAACATTAAAGCTAACCGGTTCAGCTTCAGATGCTGATCAGAATTCATCAGCTTTTCAGTCTTTTCTCCTTTGTGTATGATGTCCCAGCATGTCATTTTATCATACAGATATCTTTTTTTGATATAATTTTTCTGGACCTTGGTAACATCAGCTAGATTACTTTGCCTAGTTAGTGATAAAGCCATGCTACTCCTCGTGTACACCCTTACCAACAGACTCATGTTAAGACACCTCTGTTTTGTAAGTGAAATAATATCCGTACACTGGTTTCAAAATGCTATTGAACAGTTATGACCGTTTACCCGAGTTGGCTGTTGCAGTGGGCACACCTGAAGCAAGTTTTATGAAAGTTTTGTTTGTCTGCTACCAGAGACTCCATGGGATACACCCTCTTCCGACATGCCCGACACAGTTCGGACTCTGGCACTTTTATTTTCTGGAAAAGAGAAAGTGAAACAGAAGGATTACTGATATTTATCAGAACAGAGAACTAGCAAAAACTCAGTGAGATGGTGAGTGTGTTAAAGGCACCACAGACAAACAACAAACATTAGATCATGTGTAAAAATAGAGACCAACAGTGGAATAGAAGGCATAAAACACAATTTGGCTGGTGCTCTCAATGCTTGCCCAGGAGAGAACCGAACACCAGTCTCTGGTGTGGAGAGCGGCAGTATTAGCCACCATGCCGCATCAACTACCATTAATTCAGAGTTAAATCTAAGACAAAATCTGATTAATTTCTTCAGAGCTCCTTCACACAGTGCTTTAACTCAGAGCTTCAAACCCATTCCGTCAAAGTTCCATGCCTTTATCACATAATCAAACACACCATTGATTTAGTAATCACTCCTTTTGCTCTTTAGTTTTTTCATGCCTCATCACACAGTTTTACCGGTGACCACAGTCTGCTGCTGATGTGATACAGTCTGTGAGGTTTGCTGTCCCGAGGCACCAAATCCCAAGTTCTGGAAGATATTATCGCTTTCTGCCCAAGTCTGTTGGAAGCTCTTCAGAAGCTCCTCTGCTGAGGCCTCTGGTGGTACGTCGAGAACAGGAACCTTTCCTCGCACCACATCTGCATATGTTGGAGGATCCCGGAGTGTCGTCATACTCTGAGAATGAGATGTCGTCTCGCTCCTCGACCCTGTTACCGTGTTCCCAAACTCGTCCACAGTGGAGTAGTGCTCTGTAACAGATTTTGTTTCTGAGAAACCTGAGGGTTTATCTGATTCCTCCTGCTTCTCCAGGTTCTTTCTTTCCTCTCTAAGATACTGGTGGGCCTGCTCGCCCATTTCGAATACGTTCTTCAGGGCCTTGATGTCAAAAGTAGGCGTCTCCTCCCTCTGGGAAGGTATCCCGTGTTGCTCAGCCTCGGGTTCCTCCGTATCACTGCCCAGTCTTTCAGGAATTGCAATGGGATCTTTCCTAACATACACTTTGGGTTTTGGGGACTCAAACTTATTGACAAGTTTGGACAAGTCGACCCTGGGCAGATCTTCTTTCATCCTGTCATGGAGGTCTATAGTGATCTCCGGCTCATTCTCCTCTGTGTCTGGTCCCAGGCGCTCTGGGATGTCAATGGGATCCTTCCGCACATATTGGGGGTTCATCTCTGCCCTCTGAGCCTCCTCAAAAAACTCCCGCTTGTCTCGTACAGTCATCATGGAGTCACCATGGATATCCATGGACGACTCCACCATGGATGACTCCGTTATGTGGGTCTCAAAAGTGATTTCTTGGGTGCTGGATGAGTGAGACTCCTCTATTTCACTTTGTACCTTCATCATGTGTTCAGGTAAAGGCACGGGAGGAGGAGTGACGGCATGAGAGAGCTTGGCAGTCGTATCTCTCAGTTTGGCCAGCTTCTCTGAACGGCTCACAGTTGGAGAGGGTGTAGCTCGGTTAAAACTTGTGGGAGTGTCTGAGCAACGAGGTGGAGGAGTTGGGGTAGCGCCTGATCTGTGGAGTGGTGGTGGAGAGGCAGTTACTCGCAATGGAGATTCAGTTCTCCGCGCTGTCTCTATGCAAATATAAGTGGGAGATGGAGTTCTCATTCTAAGCTCCAGAGGCATTGTTTTGGACTCTATACTTTTAGTCTGACTTTGCTCTTGAACAGTTTTCTCCACAACCTTTTTCTGAGTCTCCACCTTAGCTGAACCGATGCTTATTTTAGATATTTTCTGTGATGCTCCACTGGCAGCCGCCTTCTCCTGTACCACACTCTCTGACTTTCCCAATGCAGCTATGTGTCCCTCTAAAACAGCAAGCTTTGTTTGAGCAAGGTTGCGCACATGGACAATGATCTCCTGGAGCTTTTGCTTATTGAACTGTGCGCGGCATAGTTCTGCCTTCTCCTCAGCTTCTACCAGCCAGTCAGGGATCATACTCAGCATGGTCTTGACAGACTTGGCATCCATTTTCCCTGATTTTTCTTGCACATCCTTTATGTGACTCAGCAGTTTGTGCATTTCCTCACACTTTTGGAAATCTGCGGTCTCAGAAGCAGTTTTCTGCTCTGACATCTGTGTTCCTTTGATGTCCCCCTCACTAGACTTCTCCTGAAGGCTTTTGTTGGGCTCCCCGCCTGATGGACTCTTAATTTGCTTCTTGATCTGAAACTTTCCCTTTTGCTGCATACTCTGCTGCTGAATCGTGCTCTGAGTGATCGTTTTCTCTTCATGCACTACAACATGTTCTTCCTTAATAGCTTGCTGAGCTTGGGTGACTGTTGTCTGACCTGAGCCTTGATGATGAACCTCCACAGACATGTGTGACGGCATATGATGTATCTGCACTGACGGTTTGGGTGACACAGGTGGGGGTTGCTTAATCTCCTTCTTCAGTTTTTGCTGGGGCGTTTTTACCTGTATTTCCAGCTTGGTGTCCTTGGTTATTTGCTCCACTCGCTCCTGTTTCTCCACTAGGCCAGTGGTCATTTGGGAGCACATCTGATCTGTACAACCTTGTGAAGCATGGCGCACATCCCTCACATCTGTTTGCTGCTGCTGCACTGCGTCTTTCTTCTCCTCCGGTTTCACCTCTGCGGGTGCCTTAAAGGTTTTAACTTTGAAGCTTGGAGTGACCTTTGCGATCTTCGATGGTTGTGAGGAAACCTTCTTCGTTTCTTCAGTTGCAGTGTCTTCTGCTTTTATAGAGCTATAAGACTGACATTGAACAGATCCTGAAGACTGCTGCATAGACTGACTAAGGCCTTGCTTGGAGATGGTTGTATGAGAGGTTGCCTTTACACTGTCATGGTGCTCAGTTGCTGCTGAAGGGATAGTGGATGTTGGCTGAAATTTTATATCGGCTGTAGCCTGAATGATAGTAGCAGAGGTCTGCTTTTTATCTATAGCAGCACTACTGGACTCTGAGGCAGTTTTCTTACCCACTTTGGGAAAAGAAGGCTTGCTCAACTGAAAGCTTGCAGGTATTTTGTCTGTGGGTGGAGGCGGTGCTGCTTTAGAGGGAAACGTTTTTACAGGCTTTTCTTGCACTGCTGTGACCAGTTTCTTTGGAGGCTCTGGCACCGGAGGCACCACGGCTGGCTTCTTCCCAGCCTCAGGTTCTTTAGGCTGTGCCGACTGTATTTCAGCTGTCATTTCTGACTGCTTGGTTTTTTGTGTGCTGAACTCTACCTCAGCCGTTCCTTCGACTGAAGCCTGAAACTGCAGGTTAGCAGGAGGAGATGTGGGAGTGGTCACCGTCTTGCTCTTCTCAGCTTCTTCTCTTTGCTTGCGATATCTTTCTTCTGCAAGCATGAGTGGGGTCTTGAATTTCCTCGCATGCGATCGTGGCTTTGAATCCTCCGCAGGCTCTGGGGGTGGTGGCACCTTGACTGGAGGAATGAATACTTTTTTAGGGCGAGGTGGTTCCTCAGCCTCCACTTTGTGCACTGGGACTACTGAGGGAGTGCCAGCAGCTGTTGGAGGTGGCGCCTGATGTACCTTTAGCCTGTCTTCATGCTTTTTCTCTTTCCCTTTGGTTTCTGTGACTGTAGTGGTGTGCGTTGTCACCGATTCCTTCTGCTCAGCCACAGAGGGTTGAGGTGCAGGAGGGGGAGGGGGAGGAGGAGGGGGCGCAGCAGTGTCTTGCTTTTTCTGCCACTTGAACTTGGGTGGCTCTTGCTGCTTGGGAGGCTCAGACTTAGGCACTTTGAACAGAGGTCGGCCCTTCGGTTTTCCAACACTTGGCAGGGTCACAGAGCTGAGTTCCTGCTGTGATGGGGGAGGAGGAAGCAGGTCCTGAGGAGGTGGGGGAAAGAATTCAGCTTCTGCTTCAGCGGTGGGTGGAGGTGGTGGTGGTGGAGGAGGAAGATCACTATCCTGCCTCATGACCAGCGGAGGACGACGAGAGATGTCACTCTCTGTCACCGGAGAAGGAGGTGGAGGAAGGAAGAACTCGGGCTCAGGGGCTGGTGGAGGGAAGTTTGGAGGCGGGGGAAAGTGAATTTCTGGCTGTTGCTTCTTTTTGATCATTCCCTTTGGACTGAGGTTCCGGTTTAGACTTTTAACATGTTGCTCAGTTTTTAGACTCTTGATATTCTGTTCTGACTTCAGACTCTTAATGCTCTGCTTTTGTGTAACAGCGGTGTCCACTGTTGCCACCTCTGTCTGAACCTGAGGTGGAACCGACTTTATTTCTAGAGTTAGTTTAGTCTCCTTGCTTTTGCACTTTTCGGAGCACGCTGCCGCACTTTCTTCTTTTTTCTCGCTCATCTGCTTTCCAACATTTTTCTTCTTTATAACCACAGGGTTAGGATTGTGTTGTTTCTGTTTTACATCCTTCATGTTTATTTTCTGTGAGACTTGGGAGGACTCGGACTGAGTAACAGTTGTCACATGCTGGGTTGTAGAATGTTGCTCTTGGCTTTGAACAGATTTGACATCTGTTTGCTTTTGTATTCTGTGCTGTTCAGTACTTTGGGACATGCCTTTTGAAACCGGTGTGCTAGCTGGATTGGTGTCGGCCTTGGGTCTGGTAGGACCGTCACAGGGCTCTTGCTGATGAGGCGCTGGATTATGCGTGGGAGCTTTATCTCTTCTCTGTGGATTCATTTTTGACTTATGACTTGACTTTTCTTTTTTCTTCATAAGACATTTGATGGTTCCCTGAACATCTCCCTTGACAACCTCCTCCTTTTCTACTTGAGTGTGGTCCTGTTCATAAAGGGATTTGATCGACGATTTTATGTCACCCTCTGTGCTCGCTCTTCTTTGCATATGGTAGGGTGAGGCAGGTTCCAGTAGGAGCTGAATGGTGCCCTTTACATCACCCTGTTCGCTTACTTGATGCTGGACGACTTTCTTATCAGCTGATGCCTCATGTAAACTGAGTAAAGCACTGTGGATGTCACCCTTAACAATTTCCTCCTTCTCAACTTCTTTCACTGCCTGTTTTGCTTCCGTGAGGGATCTTAAAGTGCCCTTGATGTCACCTGCAACTACGTCGTCAATAATCAATTCCGTCTTAGTAGTCGATGATTTCTCAAGGGATTCCAGGGCACTCTTGATGTCTCCAGGGACAATCTCAGGCTTCTCTAGTTCTTTGAGCTGATACTGGGCCTCTTCAAGAGATTTGAGTGTAGTGTTGATATCGCCTTTGACCACTTCTTCTCTTTCAACAAACTTGCGTTGATTCACTGCTTGTGACAACGAATCAAGGGCTGCCGTCAAATCACCCTTTACGATCTCCTCCTTCTGGAGATTTTTAAAAGAAAGCACCGGCTCCATCATGAACACTTGCACGGTGTTATGGACATCCCCAGGAACAATATCGTCTTCCGCCACAGTTCGTCCAATGGCCTGCTGATTATTCCTGAGGATCATTTTTGTATGCTCGACATCACCTCCGACAATCTCTTCTTTCACCGCTGCCTCGTAGTTCTCATCTGATTCCAGCTGAAGTTGTTTTAGGTAGTCCAGGGCGCCAGACTCTATGCAAGTTGAATAGAAACTCACATTGCCTCTCTCTGTATCACTGACTTGTATTTTAGAGCCTTTCACATCAGGATTAGACAGCAACATATGGAGAGTCCCACGGACATTTCCTTTAATAACATCCTCTTTCACAAGTGTGCTTTCTTCCTCTTTGTTGAGAAGTGAGTATATGGTCATCCTCACATCTCCCTTCTCATCTTCTTGAATTAAAATGCCCCGTTTAGAAGACCCTTCTTTCTTCAGCAGGCTGTTGATGGCTTCTTGTATGTCTCCTCTAATGATTTCTTCTTTCTCCACATTAACGCCCCTGTCCTGGCTAAAGAGCTGTTGGACAGTTGTGTTGATATTTCCCCTCTCCTCTGCGTCAATAGTGATGCCTCTTTCAGTTGCCTCCCGCCTGTTGAGCAGGTTTATCATGATGTTATTCAAGTCTCCTCGAATAACCTCCTCTTTCTGAATCTCGGGAGTCTCCTGATTCAGCAGTTGGTATTTGGCCATTCGAACATCGCCAATCTCGTTTGCTTCTATAAGAATGCCCTGAGAGTTGACCATTTTCTGACTGTAAAGTTCCTCTAATGTCTCCTTGACACTCTTGCCAATGATCTCTGTCTTCTCCAGGCTTGTCTCGTTAAATTCAGGCAGTGGTGTGGTTTCAAAAAGCCACGTGGTTGTCTTCACATCGGCTTTGGGAATTTCATCACGAAGAACCACAGTTTCTGTCCCGTCAGCGTCTTTGATACGATCAAGAGGTTCTTTTTCGAAGAGCCACACTGATTGCTTCACATCACCCTTCACCACTTCCTCCCGCGTTACTTTCTCCATTTCGTTGTATTCTGAACCTTCTCCGCGGATCTCGTCAATTGTGTGAGTTTCAAACATCCATGTAGCACTTCTCACATCGCCCTTTTGTATCTCGCTTACACTAACAGTTCTCACATACTTCTCGGACATCTCATCGCTTTCAAAGCGCTGCTTGTTTGTTTTGACATCCCCGCCCTGGATGTCTGCAACCGTCTTAATAGTCACTTTCATATCTTCAGCAATTTCATCGAGCGGTTGTGTCTCAAACTTCCACCTGGCTGTGCTGACATCTCCTTTCTGTATATCTTCCTGAGTAACTGCTTTGATGACATAAACCTCATCTGTGTTTCTTATCGAGTCCAGTGGCTTTGTCTCAAACAGCCATCTTGCTCCAATCACATCACCTCTCAGCATTTCCTCCTTGGTGACCGTAGTGACTTCGTGGAAGTGTCCCTCCTTGTCCTGAATGGCATAAAGAGGTTGGGTCTCAAACATCATGGTGTAGTTTTTCACGTCTCCTTTTTCAATATCCTGCCGCAAGATACTCTGAAGCTTCTTTATCTCCGTCTCAGAAGAATCCTCCTGGATTTTATCCAAGGAAAACGTCTCAAAGATAAAACGGCCTTTGTCAACATTGCCTCCTTGTACATCAGTCACCGTACGCACCTTAGATTCCTCTGCGTTCTCCTTGATTAAATCGATTGGTTGATTTTCAAACATCCATGTGCAGTTGCCAACATTTCCTTTCTGGATCTCCTCTGCCTGACGAGACTTGAGTTTCTGCATCGTCTCCTCAGAAGAGGAGGTCATGATGTCGGATGACTGAGTCTCAAATACATATTTCATCCTTGATACATCTCCAGACTGAACATCGATCTGGGTTACTCTTTTAAAGTTGCCATGATCTTCACCCCCCCTGATATTTTCCAGGCTCTCAGTCTCAAACAGAAAACGGGCCAGACGTACGTCTTTACCTTGTACGTCTTCTTGTTTCATTGTACATGTTTTTAGCACAGTCTCTGACTCATCTTTGATGCTGTCAAGGGTCTGAGTCTCAAAGAGCCATGTGCAAGTTTTAACATCGCCTTTCCGTACCTCTGTAGCGTCCTCGGACTTTGTCTCCGTTTTCTCATACAGTGCGTCCATTGGCTGAGTCTCAAACAACCATCTGCATGTCTTTACATCACCCCTCTGGATCTCAGCGGACTCGTTTTTTCTGTTGTCTTCTTCTTCCATGTTACTGAAATACTTGATCCCATCAAGAGGTTGAGTTTCAAAAAGCCACTTAGCTGTTTTGACATCACCTGATTCAATCTCCTGTTTAGAAATCCCTTTGATGATCTGGAACTCGTTTATACTCTCATCGAACTGATCAATTGGTCGTGTTTCAAACATCCATTTGCAGCTTCGTACATCACCTTTTACAATTTCCTCCCGGTGCACAGTTTTGACCTCGTGGTAGTGCCCCGAGCTGTCCTGCATGGCATACAGGGGTGTGGACTCAAAGAGCACTCTGTTTGATTTCACTGATCCACTCGTGACGCCCTCCACTGATATTTTCTGGGTGTCTGTGCACTTGCTTAGATCCATGGTCTCAAATATTTCCTTATAGTTGGTGACGTCACCCTTGTCTAGCTCTTGTAGCTTAATGGTTCGAGTGATCTCTTTCTTTTCCTCTCTGATTTGCTCAAGAGGCTTACTCTCAAATAACCACCTCTGATGTCTTACATCACCCTTCTCCTCCTCCGAGGCAACGACTTTTTGCAGTTTTCCGACTTCAGGCAACTCCTTCAGACTCTCCATTGGCACTGTCTCGAACAGATGCCTGGTTGAAGTTACATCACCTCCGAGGATATCCTCTGGTTCGAGTGGCCTGGCATTTGTGCTGTCTTTTAGCGTATCCATGGGCTGTGTCTCAAAGACCATGCAGTGTCTCCGAACATCTGCTCCTAGGATCTCCTCCTTTTGAGTTTTGGTGCTCTCCCATTCCTCGTCTTTGATCTGATCCAGGGTTTTCGTCTCGAAAAGCCACCTGCCCCGATTTACTCCGCCATCAGAGTTTGCTTCCATGGAGACTCCGCAGATGAGCTTAACCTTAGCCAGGTCTTTATTAATCGTATCCAGAGGCTGGGTTTCAAAGAGCCAGCGTGATGTTTTCACATCACCTTTCTCTCTCTCCTCACGTCGCACAGTTGTAATCTGCAGCATTTCACCTGAATCACCCCTAATGACACACAGAGGATGGGTCTCAAACATTTTGGTGGTAGTTTTGACTTCACCTTTGATCTCTTCCAGTTCTGACTTTAGCTGTAGGAAGTGAGATTCATCGATCGTCTCAGTGTGGCTCAGAGAATCAAGATGCTGGGTTTCAAACAAATATCTGGCAGTTTTTACATCTCCTCCTGTGATGTCTTTGGTACACACCACCTGCTCCTCTTGCTCATCTTCTTGGTAAATCTTATTCATGGAATCCAGAGGCTGTGTCTCAAACAACCAGGTTGCAGTTCGGACGTCTCCTCTCGCTAGTTCTGCAAGTTTCCCACTATGATCTCCCGAGTCAGGCATTTCTGTACCTAGAGCATCAATAGGCTGATTTTCAAACATCCAAGTTGTGTATTTCACATCTTTTCCAGCTATGATTTCCTGCTGGGCAATGTTCCTGTTTTCACTCTCATCTGGTGTATCATCTTTGATGGTATCAAGGGGTTTATTCTCAAACATCCAGCGCATCGACTGCACCTCGCCTTTCAGAATCTCATCCCATTCCAGATACTCTCGTTCTGGACTCATGCACTTTCCAGGGCTGCTACCACTGTTCTCAAACACGTATCGCGCTTGCTGTACATCGCCACTCGCTTCTTCATCGCTGTCCATGTGGGAATGCTCCATTTCAGTGATGAAGTCTCTCTCCAAGTTTTTGCGTACCTCTGGATGAATGTGCTTGTAGAGCCTTTTCAACTCATAGAGGTTCCTCTGCTTGAAATACTGCTCTTTGCTGACTGAGTGTTTTTGGGAGGCACCTTGATCAGCAGGCTGGGGCGAGAGACAACGCTTAGGGACCTCTGCAGGCACCTGAAGTAATTCTGTGATTTGCGGTGGTGGGGGGAAATGCTCAGTAGTCTCATAGTTGGCAGACACAGAGGCAGAGGAAGTAGAGGAAGTCTCCTTCACAGTTTTGGAAACAGACTCATAACTACCTTCTGCTGCAGTCGTTGATGACACATTGACTGGTGCCCACTGAAACTGGTTGTAATCAAGATCAATCTTTGGTTTTGAGGGAGAAAAAGACAGTCGTTTCAGTCAAAAGATTGTCATGGAAAGTATACGCTGATAAGCTCTTTTGTTTTTAAACTGTACCTACGTTTTGAGGGATTAGTAAAATATATGGAAAAGCATTACCAATAGAAAAACAATATTAAAAAGATAAAGAAAACATTTGCGGTTTTAAGTAAAGAAATAATGTTTTGTTACAAAGTATCACAAATTCTTGATTCATGATTTGCACATATAAAATAGCACAATTTAGCTTTTGAATAAAAACTAGGTAGAGATCAGAAAAGGTACAGATATGTACACTGAGCAGTGGTCATTGTGTGACCATAAAGCATCTGTACCTTAATGTGCTTGCTTGGGGTGGCTTCTTCTATGCTTTTTTCATGTTGTTGCTTCAGAGCTTGGGTGGAGACTTTAGGGAGTTCCTGACCCCCGATCACAACCACTGAGGTGAAGAAAAGTGAAAGACGGAATTAATCACACATGCAAGAAGAAATCAGACTATGCTTCACAATGCATGACTGTGGCTATTGTCTACAAGTGAAAGTGATCATTTGGTCATACGTGAACACACCACAGCACACAATGTGAACAGCACGAAACACTTCCTCTGCATTTAACCCATTCACCAAGTGAAGCAG
>JBBIGB010000109.1:1759087-1771096 GCA_037577075.1 Alestopetersius hilgendorfi
TGGAGGGGTTATAGAGTCTGATTGGTGTGTGTGTGACAGGGAGGGGTTATAGAGTCTGATGGTGTGTGTGACTGACAGGGAGGGGTTATAGAGTCTGATGGTGTGTGTGACAGGAAGGAGTTATAGAGTCTGATCGGTGTGTGTGTGTGACAGGGAGGGGTTATAGAGTCTGATCGGTGTGTGTGTGTGACAGGGAGGGGTTATAGAGTCTGGTCGGTGTGTGACAGAGGAAGGAGTCATACAGTCTGATGGTGTGTGTGTGTGGCAGGGAGGGATTATAGAGTCTGATGGATGTGTGATGGGGGATGTAACAGAATCTGTTGGATGTGTGATGGGGGAGGAGTTATAGACTCTGATGAATGTGTGTGTGGGAAGGAGGGGCTATAGAGTCTGATTTCCTGTGGCATTCTTGTGAGATTTATGCTGATGAGTCTGTGGCTGATGAGTTTGATGGATTGAAGTTACATTACGTTTTCATCCGCAACTGTGTACTCGTACGTTGTGTGATGAGACAATGTTTCTCCATGGACTACGGGGCAATGTGTGGCAAAATACAAAATTTAGCAGAGTGCAAGTTATGACAGAGACAGTAGACAAAGAATAAATAGACAACTGTAACAGTAGTGTATGTAAACAGCATAATGTGGACACTACGTACGTACCTTCCAGAATGATGAGTATTGCACCATAAGTATTGCATTGGACAGTTGAGCTTAATGCAAGGAATCACAGAAAGAACACAATATATAGACATGTAGCAAGATCTGAAAGAAAACTTGGTTGGCTTGTAAATGAGCCTGTACATCTGAAATTTATCTTAGTGATCCAGTTCAAGTCTCAGTTACCAAAGGTAGACAGTTACATAAAGATTCATGAGGTTATTAAAACAGCAAAAGAAATGCTTTGACATTTTCTTTTGCTCCTTATTTCTCTTAAAGAAAAACAACTTTGACTGCAGCTATCTCTAAATAAGAAGATGAGTTATTTCTGACAGTAGTGAGAATGGGATGTGAATCCGAGACAGTACAGTAAGTAGACCACACAGACGTGTAACATAAAAGTAGGAAGTGTATGTAAACCTATGGGAAGTATATGTAAACACAAAAAAGTTATCTAGCTGGCAAATATTATGCACATAATATCATAGCCAAAGCAGAGGCAAAGGAAAATCTTGGAAAATGCAGTGGTACCTCAAGAACCAGCACTGCAAATGACTGTTTAGAACATTATCTCTGCAGACAGCTGGTGATTACAGACCTGCTTTTGGCTGGATATTTTTGGCTTGTGGCCGACTTTCAACCAAGAATTGACACGAAGGTATAAAAACCTCAACTTCACCGCTGTGCCTCTGCTTGGAGAGTGAATAGTTGGTCAACAGTGGCCCTGTCAGAAAGTAAACAGTAATGAATAGGGGTAGCATGGACAAGTTGTCCGTGACACCAAAGGGGGCACTGTCAGTAATATAATGGACCTTTAAAGTTCAGTGAGTAGAAATGACTTACATAGTATGTTTTTTTCTTTTGGTTTTAGTCCTCAATTTAGCCAAGCGTGCAACACCAAAACAGAAGTCTAAAGCAGAAGTGTGATACCTGCTGTCATTATGCTAGAAACATTTACGTTAGTACATTTTGTCCCATCTAGTTTAAACCTATACATGAGCCCCCAAAATGTGAGACTGACCATTAAAAAAGTTTTAATTATTTTTTTGCTATTCATGGGTTGAGTGAATCTTAATGAATTTTTGTTGTATCTAATTAGAGTTAAAAGCCATTAAATGACCTGAAGCCACTTGCAGTCTAGTACAGTTGGCAATTTGAACAATGTGTGCTTGGGCAGGAAAATGTAATTTTAATAAGATCATTTAGTTATCTTTAGTTATCTGTGATCAGTGGGGCCCTTGCAGAAACGCAGCTGTACAGTTTCGGTTATGTGAGTCTATCTATGTGCTCGGCCAAGCCACTAAAAAGACTAAAAGTATCACAAAGTTCATCGCGCACGTGTTCAAAGTACCCTGCCCTCATCCTGCATGTAAGGTGTTTGTGGCTATTTCTCAAGGAGTTCCTGTCAAACCATGTATTTTATACACTCACTTTTATTCAGTAATTTTCAAAATATAAAAAAACAACAATGAAAATAAGTACGTTATAAAAGTTTTAGAACACCATAACAAATATGCAAGTCTTCTGCTAGCAGTTTTTTTTACATGATAAAGCACTGTAGAATGAAACAACATTGCAATTGCTAGAATAAAAAAGCATTCTAAACAAAATAGTCCCATTAGAAATAGGTGCAGCAGGAGTGTATGATGTTCCTCTGGATGATGCCTCCCAGATTCTTCAAGAATTTCAGCAGGTTGCTGTGAAATTTCACTCTAGTGAAGTGGTTACATTCAGTTCGGTATATAAAAGACACAAAACTCCAATAAATGTACATTTTAAAAATAGTTCATTAATAAGTGAATAACAAGCCCCAGGTTTATTGTATAGATAATAACCTTAAATTATGCAGTGACTTCTATGAACGTGTGCCATTTATGTCATGGCAGGAATTTAAAGAATTGTTTAAGGGGTTCAACAACATTCAGCTAGTACATTGAAGAAAGCAGTAAAGATGAACGTTTTGTAATGTAAATAAAATATACAGAGGTGCAATCATGGTGCGAACGAAGTGGTGGTCTCGGTTTCAAATCCAGCTGAGGACTTGCGTTTGCCGCAGAAGTATATGACATGCCTCTGGCTGATGCATCCCAGATCCTTCATCAGCTTCAGCAGGTCATTGCGAAACTTCACCCCAATGAAAGCGTACAGGAAGGGGTTGACACAACAGCGCACGAAGGCGATGCCACGGGTCACATCCATGGCATACAGAAGGAAGTTGTTGTACATGCAAACAGTGCTGTCTTGTATGTTCAACCCCATCGCCACATTGTAAGGCAGCTGGCTGAGCACAAAGACGGCCACCACGGCAAAGATGACCTTCAGGGCTTTGTTCTTCTCAAAGTTCCTGGCCTGCCAGAGGGTCTTGATGATGGAGCTGTAACAGAAGCCCATGACCAGGGCAGGCAACACAAAACCAAGGACCATCTGGGTGATCTGCATGGAAATGCGCAGGTCTTCATGTCCTAGGGTGTAGGTCACACAGGTGCCGTTAACACTGATGCCAGAGTAGATGATCTCAGGCAGTGAGAGAATCATGGCCATCACCCAAGTGACAATTGAAGATACCCGTCCATATTGGGCGGCACTGGAGCGACAGCGGTGTGCCGACACAGCCTTGGTGATGGAGAAGTACCTATCCACACTGATGCAGGACAGGAGGAACATCCCGCTGAAGAAGCTGATCTTGTAGATGGTGTGCATGGCCTTGCACGGAATCTGGCCCAGAATCCATTTGGTCATGACACTGGTGGCCCAGAAGGGCAGAGAGAGAGCAAAGAGCAGGTCAGCCACAGCCAGGTTCAGCAGGAAGATATCGGTCATCGTCTTAAGCCGTTTGAAATAAACATAGGTGAGGATGACGAGAAAGTTTCCCAGGAGAGCCAGTAAGCAGATGATGCTGTAGACTGTGGGTAAGAACCAGGAGCGGAAGTTTCGGTTGGCATCTTTGCTGCACATAATCTCATACTTGTCATAATCAAAACTGCCAGAGGTATAATCCTCATATTCAGAAGTCACATTGGACCAAACGATCTGAAAGAAGACAAATAACAGATGCATTCAAATGTTTAACAGACAATACAACAGTCTCGACATATGACGCTCACTCCCACTCGACCGTTAGCCTTGGATTTACGGACTATGTGGGCAAACTGGTTTGTTGAGCGTGGCACACAGAATACACTGTTACACGGCGTATGAGTGAGGGAGTTTCCCTTTTTCTTTTTCTGTGGCTTACATGTGTTTTTATGATTTTACAACTGGTACGTGACTTCAGCTAGGGTGTGTTTCGACTTACACCAAAATTCGGGTAACATCACTGTTGAAGGAACAGATCTGTGGCGTAACTCAAGGACTCTTCACAGCATTATAAGCCTTTCATTACAACTGACAATAACCTGCATAAAATTGCTTACTCCAATAAACAACAATTGTCATAACAGTCGCTTTGTCAGTTTTGGTATCAGAAAGTGTTTTGGCAATTGATGCTTGTATGAGTAAGTCTTTATAAATGGGGTTTATGGGGGTATCATGCAAATTCAATGTAGTGTACCTGACATTCCTATAGACATCATTTGTTAATTTGGCATGTATGTCATGACATGTCATAATCTAGGTTGAAGTAATAAATTAATTTGTAGATAATAATACAATATAGAAATTATGTTTGTCTATTGTAGCTCAATATATGTCACACTGATACAATGCTGACAATGTGCTAAATCAGGCTGGTAGAACAAAATGATTTAACATTTTCAGTGACCATTATATGTCAGTTGTCATTTCATTACATCCCAAAAAGACAGAATACTGTTATGGCGTAAGAGCATGTCATGCCGTGATGTTTCAACTTGACATTAAAGCCCCCCAAAAGCATCCACTACAACAGATAAAGCCTATTAAAATAATCCTTAATAAATATTTATGTAGGTTTGTGATGTAAAAAAAAAAGTCAAATCTTAGCAAGTAAAATGTTGAAGGAAAAAATTCTCTATTTATATTCTCTATTAGGTTTTGCTCACCACACTAGCATTTTCTGCTTATAATATCCATCCATCCATCCATTATGATTTAGATTTCTGAACACTGTAGAAAACATCTATAGAAAAGTCTGACCAAAATGTGTCTACCATTAGTCCATAATGACTGAAAAAAATGGAATTAAAAGACGAATGTCTCATGACAGGCTATGCAAGTTCTTCAAAGCACTACATTAAATATGATTTTTTTCTTTTTGGTCTCACTTTGAAGCTAGAGGCAAAAGTGTGTCAACCCTCCCAATGTAAGCAATGCATGCGTGCAAAAAGTGGCTTTTGCATCCTGGTGAAAATTACATTACCTTAAAGTGGCAAGACCACATCAGCAGAACCGGAGCAAATACTAGCAAGGAAAGAAAGTTTGAATTAGAATACACAGCGTTTTCAAGAATACCAATCTGAATGATCAAGCTCTTAACGTGGTACAAAGCTTTTAACACGTGATTGAACCCTTAAACCCTTTGAAGTGACTCAGACACAACAGTTTCCCACTGACGTGCCAAATAAGCCTACGGAGTGCCCTTGTTGCCCACTGGTCAGGTAGTTATTTGGTTTTAAGATGCCAGTACTCACCTGGGAATGAGTTCATGTTTTCTGAATGAGCGTGACTTCGGCGTTCTGCTCACGACTGGTTAAAGCACAGTGATCGTCAGAGCTTGCTGTCTGCCCCTCTGCTCAGCATGGAACCACATCTCCTTTCTTTGAAGCCACAAACAGAGGAAAGGGTTTTTACCTCTGTTCTGTTTCGAGAAAAACAACGTTTTACCATTCATCTGTACAGAGTTTACGAAGTTGTTGACATTGTTATCTTTGCCGTTTGATTTTGATAACTTATTGGGCATAGTTTCCTGATATGTTTCGGAAATCACTGTTTAGATTACAGTTTAATTTCATCACAAATGCAGTTTCAGAGTTGATACTTAAAACTTTGTGTAGGCATATTTAGGACGACTGTTTCCTTAGTAACCTTTATCTTGTGACTGCTTCTCTACCTATTACATGTGAATCTTCCTACTCCTAACCAAATGGGCTCTCTCCTATGTGTCTGTTTCAGACATCCTTCCTGTCAATATTAACAGACTGAATAAGGAGGCAAGGGAGGTCTATAGAGCAGTCTATTTACCGTAGGGCCTCCAGCTCATAAGGCAGATAAGATAAAACGTAGTGACCTAAAGCAATGACAATTCTACTAATTTATGCAACGGTAACTACATCACTACATCAGCTAGTTGCTAAGTGAGATGTTTATTCCAATCGGGGTCACGGTTTCACCTGGAAACCCAAACGATTTTTCATTTTCTACTTTAGTACAAACTAAAGAGTAAACAAATTTAGACAGACTGGAAAATAGCACCGCCAGGAGGTCCGATGAATAACACACACGTATTGCTAAAAGTGAGCTAAAGTCTATAGTCATTTATTTTATACCTAATGTATGTTCTAAGTAGTTTGTATTTGGCTTGGCATGCCAGGGCCTGTCCGCAATCTGTGCCCCCCTCCCTCTGCAGGTTTTTCCCATTCACATGTGGGCAGAACGTATTCTGTTCTCCCGGGTTCAAAGATCTCGTGTTTTTTCTGTTTCTAAGACCTAAATGTAAGCTTTTTTGTATTTCATGGGGCATAACACATAAAATTATATAACATGTTTTTTTTTTTTAATTACAACAACTTTGATGACATAGGAACACCAAACAAAGCTCAGCATGGCGTCTAACACCTTGAGTGCCAACAACAATCCTGGGAAATTCCATATAAAGTATTGCTGTATGATAAAAAAACTGCCATTTGTCTGCCTGATGTTCACGTTCTAAGCGATATCCCAGGGCAGGTAAAACTGCTGCCCTCCACCCAGCTGCCCAGGGTTTGATTCTCTACTGTGGAAAGAATTAAGAAGCTCTGGGCAAAACTGCTAATGTTACATTAGTTACATCACATGTCACAATGGATGAGGAGGTCTGTTAATATAATGTAAGTTTTCCCTTTAAAAAGTTATAGTGTTTTTTTGGCACCCTAATACTGGACACTCAGACTAAAATGAGACACTGAGACACATGAACCTCAGTTAGGATGACTGCAGAAGTAGCTGTTAAGAAAGCTAAAAAATCTTAAAGCATGATATTGCCTTGATATTTGGAGTTGTCTTTATACCAAATTCTCAATATAAGCAACAGTTTATTATGAGTATTTGTGAATGCAGGAAAGCATCTTTTGATACTGTTATCTTGGCTCCTTTTCTGATAAACCATCAAAGTCTGACTTGCGAACTTTTCTCACAGTGGCACAGAACAAATGGTGGGGGTGGGCGCCCTAACAAACAACACCAGATTAACCTTTGATCATTCAAACCCCCCTCTTCTCCACCTTAATTTTGGGTGTGCACAGGTATGCGCTTGACTGCACGTGTGCATCTGCGGTTGGTGTGTAAGATACACTTTTGGCAGGAAAGGAGCCGAGGCAGGAAGAACTGTTCTAACCACACTCCAGGTGAGTCATGTGACCACTGAGTGCTCTTAAAAACACTGCAGAAATCTGTCTTTGCCAGGCCAGTTCTCAAATGATTTTTCCAGATTTGTTATTTTTCCATCCATGCACAATTAAACATTGTTTGTCTTTGGCACTCCTGACAAAGTGCCAATAGGTTTTCATCTCTGGGGCATAAAAAGACAATAAACATTAGGATGCAGAAGTAATAAAGAATAAGTCAAGGAGAACTTTACGCTGCGTGACCTTCGTTTCCTTTCAATCTAAAAGCATTTATCAGCAGTGCGTATCTCAGGTGTCCCTGAAGTTACACAGAAACTTCTGCACATTGATCAAAGAGAAATGAAAGTCAATCAAAAGAGGAGACAGTGCACAGCTTCCTTTTTACCAACCGCATGTTAAAAGTGTGAATTTGCTTTCAGTTCGAAGGCCTTAAATGCATTCTTCTATCAGTATTAACTGAGGAGTGGGTTAAAGGGGCTAGACTGCAGGTCTTCATCATTCTTTCTATTTGTAATTACAGTGGAAATTCCTTGTCATTTTGAGTAGTGCTTGTTATTTTTGGGCCATGCAGTAGGTGGTTGTAATATCTCTCATCAGCTCATTTCTGAGGAATTGAAAGCGATGAAGGTTATCATGTTTACCACATTTATGCAATATGATTGGGGACAAACCGGCCGAGCTTCGCTCCTATGTGGTGCTTTAGCTCGAGTCTCATTACAGAGACAAAACTCCTGAGGATTGTTCTCATCAAAGCTTCTGAAAAAGAATAACCCTCAAAACAGTTCTCAGTCAGGTACGGACTGTTCTGACTTTTTACCACTGACTAGTCATCCTTTTAAAACTGACTTTTGAAGAAGGAAATTAGATCGATGGCTAAATTAAAGTGTTATTTGTGGGTTCTAGAGACCACACAGTAGAGTCACAGATTTATATAGTGTTTTCAATTAGAAAAATAAATGGAAGGCGCTGACCTCTGAAAAAGTGTAAGGTTAGGTCTTTTGATCTTATCGGTTTGAATGGTGGTGTTATCACAAGTCAATGTTGTGTATGCTTATGCCTTTTCTTTCTTCTTTTATAATTTGTATTCTGAGGGTTGCTGATTCTTTCTCGTAGGCTGAGATCTAGCTTTTGAAATAAACAAAAATACTTGGGCTATACAATTCTAGCTTGTTGGAGACTGGCATAAGATGGGCTTTAAACAGCACATAAAACGCTCAACCTAAAAGTAAGCTATTATAATTATATTACTATGATGTTATCTAGTGTTTGGAAAAAGTCTCTTCTTTTAATTAGACAGAACCAATCCGCATGAAACCTGATGTCATTGTTCCAACATTTCTGATATGGAAAAAGAGATTTGACTCTCTAAGGGAGTGTGTCCCTTTGCACTAGTGCCCCTAAAAAGTGGGTCAGGAACAAAGCAACAGCTCGACAACCCAGTGTATAATGTCAAAGCAAAAATCTAGAGCTTCACTAGCCAATATCTTGTATCGCAATGGTTCAAACCTCACAAAATTTAACATGCTGCTTTGCTTCCACGTTCTTTAGACACCCACCAAATTTTGTGAAATTTTGCTTAATCAAAAGTTTGAAATTTGGTAAATTTGATACATTTTCTCACATCTTTATTTTGTTCCATTCGGCTTGTTGAATTCCTACATAAGCATAAGTGCACTTCCTCTACAAAGAACAGCTGTTGTGCTACTGTTTATGTAATTCAACAGGCCTGAAAAAAGATTATGGCACAATTAATGTTTTATTTTATTCCATTACATTAAACGTGTTCGCATAGAAAACCAACAAAATGACCAGGGGTCTTCAAACGTTTTCATATCACCACATTGTGGTGGATACTCAAAGCCTTTCACACATGAAAACTTTTCCATTGCACTTTTATTAATATTCAGCAGTGTATACATGTCTGAGACACTTGGTTGATATTTAGAATAAGGTACAGTGTATAAGGAATATATAAATATCTGAGTGTCTGGATACAACATTCAATACGTTAGTAAATATACAGTAAATATTTAGTATAGGCAGATTTCCAAGGATATTCACTCTTCTCAGCCATGACAAAAAATAATAAATAGGTGCCAAGCCTTTATGTTTTGTGCATGCCAGTTCTGTTCACTTACCAAAGAACATATGGGCAGAGTACAGAGTAGTGTTCAATATTGCTTAATAAAGTAGTATATCTGAAACACAGTGATCACTGTCTTGTTGTTCTAACCTGTTGGGAAAGATCTTACTGCATGAGGCAGTTTGCTGAAGTACATGTATTATTTTTCCTTATACAGATATTACAGTCTGAGCTACATATTGTTTTTACTCAGCACAAATGTCTGAAATGCAACTTTAAATTATTTTCCTGATATTATTGTTAAGGTTTGGAGAGTTAAATTCAGTCATCTAGATGAAAATATCATCCAAATCCTTTGCCATTGTTGGCAAAGTATGTCCTGTGCAAATAAGTGTCAAACAAACAGTTTTGGCTAAATAAAAATGACCCCTCAAACTAGTCTTGCTGTTTAAGAGTTGTAGGTTATCTAGCATTAGTTGTAGATTAACTGTGACTAGCTACGTGTACTCATAACTCATGCTTCACTCAAGAGTCTCAGGCCAGACCCAGAACCCAATCCCTACTGGATAAACTGGGTTGTTAGGGCAGGCAGGTGGCACAGAAATCCAAATACACACCCACTTGTCAAACATCTCAATTCCTTTTGGAACACAACAGAATGCTGGCTGGCTGTAGGGGTGCCACTGAGCAATCTCTACAGTATGGATAAAGTGATTCTTTTTCTGACAATGAGAACTTGCTCCTCCTTTGCTCGCTAACTTTATTAGCCACCATTGCTGATCATGCCAGTGGAGGCGCTACTGTCTCGCCGTGGGTCCAGGCCAAGCTTTTGCAGGTCCAGTCCCATGCTGGCCAGCACCTGGAGCAGGGTCATCTCTTGCTGCGTGGCCTGGTCAATCAGGGCTGGGCAAGTGGGGTTGCACTGAGGCGACTGACAGGTGTCGATCAGGTGGAAAGGGCAGCCTTTCAGGGCAGTCTTGCTGTTCTTGGTGGCCTCCTGAAGACTACGGTCCCAGCACTGCAGAGCTCGAGACAAAGACGTGCCCTTCACTTGGAAATCCATCCAGTTACTGAAACAGAATTGAGTGTGAAGCACATCAGAAAGGGATCAAGAACGTACAAGCGTGATTCAGAGCAAAGCCGGTCTAATAGGTTGTTCTGTCCCGGAAACCGTAGCAACATGAAAGTATTTCACTCATGTTCTTGTATCTCAGCTGGTAGAGTATGGGGCAGTTAACCACATGAAGCATCATAACCTAACCTCACAATTTAATTTATGTACATTGGTACAGAAATGAAATTGTGAGGTTATTTTATGACCCTCACAAAATCCACATGCTCCATTTCACTGCCTTGCGTGGCTTGACCCAGCGAGGGGCCCGCTGGCTAGGTGTGTGAAAGTGTGAGGTGGCATTCTGGTGACACCCAGAATGCAGCATGATGGACGAGTGTTCAAAAACAGCAGCATGAGCTCACTGTGTGGGGCTAGGGTGTCTTTACCTTTTGGTGATCAATGTGTGGGACAGGCAGGAGGGGGCGAACACAGCCCTGAAAAAAAAAAAACCATACAGCATCAAGCTTTCAACACAATTATAATGCAGGGCCTAGAATCACTCTTGTACTTATCTAATAAGCGTTTGTCTCTGCATGGTTCTTACGTAACATCCTTGAGGGAGTTTTTCAACTCTTTTCCCAGGTTCTGCATGTAGGTCCACTGCTGCTCCGACAGCGACTGCCCTCCCATGTAAATGTTCTCGACACGCAACTGTTCCTCATCAAAAAGCCACTGTACCACAAACAGTGGCGCTGCAAGATAGTACATGGGCTTTTTCAGTTGGTCTACAGTCATTAAGGTTATTATTTGAACTTATTCACTTCTATAACAAGGAACTACGCATGTTTGACAGTTGTGGTTGTGTTCATGAATGTCATTTAAAAAGCTTAAGCACATTAGTGTTGGAAAACTTGGAAAATCCAGATGATTTAAGTTTCATCTTATTAAATGTATCCAGAGGTTGTTTCTTAATTATGGAAGTATATTCAGGAGAAAACTGAAACCACGTCATTCATAAATGAATTTAAGAATGAATGAATGGCTTAAATGTTCCCAATGACATGCATGAGTACAGTTCTAGATGCATTTGGCACTTCCAAGTGGAATAGAATCTGTATACTAAAACAAAATTAATTTATTCAAAAAAGTATTACATATTTTATTTAAATCGCACTGAAAAAATCTACGGTGCTTGTAAATGCATAATTTTTAATATATTAAATAAGGCCTCTTTCAGAAAGTTCTAATCAGCAGCCGGATAAATTGTACCTCTCACAACTTCTTAGGGTGGGCATATTTTTCAGCGCATAGTAGGTTGTAAGCCACAATTTTGTTACAAACCATACACTTCTTTTTTTACTTGTCCAAATGTAAAATACAGAATCTCAGAATAGCCCCTGATATTTACAGATCTGCTAGTAGAGATGTTCACAAGTCATTTTTACCAAGTCGAAGTCAAGTCTATGGGGTGCCATTAGTAAAAACATCTTAACAAATTTAGAGGTGTCATTTTTTAATAATTAAATGCAATTTTCACACTATTTTCGAGCTAAATGTGTTTCAACTAAACAGTGTTACATTTTGGTACATTTTCTTGCTGAGTAAATGTTAAATATTAACTTTAAATCTAAAACTAAGTCTTAAATCTAAATGTTAAATATTTAATCTAAATGTTAAATATTTAATCTAAATGTT
>JBBIGB010000109.1:1789241-1811200 GCA_037577075.1 Alestopetersius hilgendorfi
AACACGCCGCATGTTATTGACAGTAATGGTAACGGCGTTGTAACGATGGAAACAGTAATTGGTTAGATTACCCGTTAAATAACTTTTTTTTCAGTAACGCTGTTACTTTAACGCCGTTATTCCCATCACTGGTTATGATTGTAATTCCGTCAATGACTTATTTGAATCCCTGAGTGATTTTGCTATTTTTCCTTCTCACTTTCTAACCTGACAACCAAAAGGAGCATTATGAACAGATATATACATGTAATTGGGCAATGGCAAAAAGGTTTAGCTATATACACACTACCGATTTTAAATAAGTAGTTAATGTGCAACCTGCCAGTTTAATTTTAATAGTTTTGTCTATATTAGAAAAACTGTCATTGACCAGCTTATAGACTGTACTGTAATATTGTTCATTTCTTTTTAAAAAAAATGTCTTACCAAGTAAAAACCCTGCAACATTCCACAGAGGTAGCAACAATGTCGGTCTCACCCTGTTCTCCCCGAGGATCTCATTGAACTTTTGCAAATGCATCTTTTCTTGGTCCCACATGTTCTGCAAAGAAAAATTTGCACATTAGGTCAGAGACCTGCACAGTTCTACTTCTGGAGAACCGCATTCCTACTCGCACCCACAAAGTTTGGCATCAGACCCGACCTGTCACCCATGATTACATCAAAAATTACATCAACTCGCACCCATTAATATTTGGCCCACGACCCGACCCGACCCGTACCTGTGATGAATCTGACAGAATCTAAAATCAAAGTGCTTTATTTTTAATTTGCAACTGCTCTGATCATCATATTAGCGAAATGAAAAGTGAGCAAATTTGCACACCTAAACTTCTAATAATGACCTAATAATGAAAAGATCTGTGTCTGTTGATCACAAACATTATTCGTGTACGCCACAGTCCACTATACTATTTGGTTACTGTGCAGAAAAAGATTTGTTCTGTATTAGTGCATTACACAAATAATAGACTAAGAATGAAAAAAACCCAACCTGAGCCTGAACAATTGTCCACAGTTCTAGGTTAAGTTGAGTTCTGTTCTTGTATCACAAACCCAGCCGATGAAATATCTCTCTCACTGGCAGCGCTTGATGCTGGGATGGAGAGTACATTCCGCTCAGTCATTGCCAGGCTGCGAAATGTTTTTGCATGCTCCTTCCATATTGTTGGTGAAAATAAATTGCGGTGTGGAAATTTAGACATGAAAATAATACAGTTTTGGTTCTTATCCGCTACCCGCTCGCATTTACTTCATTTTACGTTCGCACGCAACTCATGGATTTTTAGGGACGTTTCAATCCACCCATTACGGCAACTTTTAAACAGGTACCCGGCCTGCTCCAGGACTCTGCATTAAGTATCTCACCTCAAAAATTTCTTCACGCATGTTTGTCAACACAGCTGTTAGGACAACTAGATACAAGATTTTAATACCTGTATAAGAGGGCCTGATTGAGTTCTTCCCAACACTGCCATCTGTCCAGCATAGATGCGATTGGCCCCATATTCTCCTGCATGGTCGACCCTCAACATGCTATCCAACATGTCTTTTTCCGCCTTGTCCTGGGGCGGAGGAACGATAGTGTATCTTCTGCACAGCATGGAACTAGTTACTGCAACAAGCACATAAAACGATCTTCATTTAGACAGTGAAATATACTAAGAAGTCTCTTAATCATGAGACCCAGAAATTATATAAATATTTCATGCAGCAGTGAGGCTGAAGAGACAATGGTGCTATGTGACTGGAACATAGCCTGTATGTCACTCTGAAAGAAAAAAAAAGACACTACATGAGCATATTGTGGATATGTAATCTATAGAGAACACAGACAAACTGCAAGAAACCCTACAAAGATGAGGAAGGCGTAATTATATTAATACAGTTCAACAGCATCGAGTACAGTGCTGTACTCCTCTCATTGTCAACTGTAATTTTAAATAAATTAAGGTACTACTGCAACAGGCAACCATAGCTACAGACAACCATAATCTCAAGGAGACCATTACTATGATACTATAATTATTCGTGTCAATAAAGTATTAGGACGCCTGACATTTACAGCAGTAGGGACTTCACTGGCACTGCATTCAAATAAAGACTTTAATACGGAGCTGGTCCCTCCTTTGCAGCTACAACAGCTTCCTCTCTTCTTGGAAGGTTTTCCACAAGATATTGAAGTGCTTCTGTAGGTAATTTGTGCTCATTCATTCTGTAAAGCATTTGTGTCTACAAGTTTGGAAGCATTGAGTTGTTCAGTGTCTTTGTATGCTGAAGCATTAAGATTGCCCTGTCCTGGAAGTAAGGGGCCTAGCCCAAACCTTGAATAACATGTCCCAATACTTTTGTCCATAATGTGTCTATGCTGGTATTGTAAGCCGTTAGACAGACTGTACAGTCCACGTTACCTCTGTTTATTACAGCAGGGACGCTTCCTACGTTCAACGGATACAAGACTCGCACAAAGCCGTGTCTCAGAACGCAGTTTGTAGGTCTCTGCATAACTGTTGGAGGGGAAATACGAGTGCTGAAGAAATGATAAAACTGAACCGCGCCCTGACACGGCCAGCAAAGGTTGTTTATTTAATTTGGCGCCTGAAGATGACGTGTAACCGATGGGTGGGTCAGGTTAAAGATAAAAGTCCCTTTACTATAATAATAAAAAAAAAAAATGCGCAATTTAAATAGACAACAGTAAATAAAACCACAATACTAAAACAACAATTCCACGTACTACATATATATGTTTCCTTCTTGTTTTTCTTTTTTAAACCAAATTTTAAAATATGTAAAAACACAAGAAATATATTGACTGTTAATGACTAAACGGAACTGATTTTTTATCACAAATATAATTTAGTATTAAGAACATATTTATTTGAATATATTCAGAAAAGTACACACGAAAATCTAAACTAAATGTAATTTTTTTTGTTTGTTTTATAATATTCCAGTCGTTTCCACGCTTTTCTGACCGATTAGCAGCTCTTTAGTTGCATTTGACTTTATTGCCAGTAGAGGGCACTTTTGCATTGGTTGGAGTTATGCGGTATGCGGCCATGGTATACGTGCAGGAAACTGAGCCTGTATGTATAGAACAGTGCAGAATGTCGTTTTCCTTGAAGTGTGGTAAATTCTCTCAGGAAACACACGTGACAGTAGTGCCACATGTGAAAATCAAAACGTTTGCAATCAGATTTGAGAAAAACCTATTGGATGGTGTTTGTGGGGCTCAGAGATTTAGGTTGTAGGGTGGCTCTAAATCATTGTTAAACAGACAAACTCAGACCTTTAGCCAGCGTCTGGATAGTAAGAGATCTAGAGCTGTCCCTGCTGATTACATGAGTAATCGAGTATTCTTCTTATTTTCAGAAGTCTCAAATGTGGCAAAATGCATTAGGAACATGCCCTCAGACCCTTCTCTACTTACATGAAAGTAATAAGTTGTCAGTGAATTATTAGTCTCACACAGAAGATACATTTTACCTAAAGGTACTTTAATTTGTTGATGTGTATAATTGAGATAACCACCCTTTGAACATTTAGGCAATATTATGTCAGTACTCAAAAGGGATGCTGAAGTCTTTAGCTCTATTTCAGTAACAATGAGCACCTTTACACCGTTTTCATATACACTGACAAGCCAATTTTTAAGTACACCAACTTTGTTTCTACATTTAATTCCACCAACCATAAAAAGACACTGACGTTTATGATTATGGATTGTACTCCATCTGTTTCTCTGCATAATTTGTTAACCGCCTGCAGTCTGTTCACTGATGGTCAGGACCACCTCCAATTGGAGGGTAATTGGGTGGTGGATTCTTCTCAGCACAGCGGCAACACTGGCGTGTTAATTATTATGCATGCTGCACGAAGTGGATCAGACATCAGTGCTACTATCATTTTAAACACTGTATCCACTTTATCAGACACATCCAACCTGTTGGTGCACCTTGTAAAGTTGTTGATGATAGTTCTTCTGTGACACACAGATACAAGATAGGTGAGCCCTCATCTGTGAATGAAGTATGGATGGGAATTCGGGCTCTTTTCAGTGAGTTCCATCATTTGGCTCAATTCACCTATGAGAGCTGAAACAGTTCCTCATTCAGAAACACTGACAGCTCAAATTAATGTTATCTAGAACTTTGGTCAACATTCTATTTAGCTAATTACCAAAAAGTTGTGTGATTTATTAAAACAATTATTTAAACTAATTAAATAAATGTGAAGCCTGTGTGACAGGATTGATGTATATTATGTAAGAGCTTCCTCTCTGTGAATCCTAAACCCAGAAATACAACAGAATATCAATGAAAGTGGCCGAACTGGGTGTCTGCTGTGGCATTTGTCTGATTCGGGCACGCAAGACTGAAAGGAGACAATTCGTTGTCAACTCCTGCTTCATGGCCGGGGTCAGACAACAAATAGCTGTGGCGAAGATTCGGCTACCGGCCCCAGGCTAGTGTGAGTCAATATGTCTGCCCAGCTCAGGGAGACATGACGCGTCTTAGATTGACGTACATACGGGGGCTGTGAGTTTGGTCTGTCCATATGCATAAATATACTGAGCATGTTATTCCTAGACTAGTAGCCAAGTTAATGAGGGGGATCAGTGATGGTAGATGAGATTCATTGAGGTATAAATACATTGGCCAGCAGACACAGTAGCACACTGTAACAGCAGGCAGACAGTAGAACAATTGCAGATGAGGTGTCAATGGATAATATAAGGGCCATTTTTAGCAGTTTGGGGGCCCTATGCGGTTCAGCAATGTGCAGGTCCCGGGTCGGATCGTTGAGGGCGGCTGTAAGTCGGTGCCGGGGCCTCCCTCACGGTCGGGGCAAAGTTTGGGGGCCCTATGTGGTTCAGAGGTCCCCCTCACAGTCGGGGCAGAGTTTGGGGGCCCTATGCAGTTCAGAAAAAGTGCAGGCCCCAGATTGGGAGGTCTGCGGGAGAGGGGTGGGTGGGGCCGGGGTTGGGCCCCCTCGCGGTTGGGGCCCTATGCGGATGCGTAGTTCACATATGCCTAAGAGCAGCCCTGTAGTTATGAATCTGTACAGTGCGTGTAATAATGACAATTATGTGTTAAGTGCCACTGTGCACTTGAGACAGGTTTTGAACTTCATCCAGCATCTCTTGCTCAATCTATTGAAGAAAATCTCCAGAACTGTCTTGATTACCCTGAGAGAGAATTGTGGGCAACTGGGTTAACCAGATGTTTAGACTGCGCTACTGTGAAAGAGCCACTCCAGACATGATTTCGACATAACACTCATATAAGAGTGGCGAGGAAAGAAAAGCTCAGGATGCGAAATCTGCAATAGGTGTGTGTCGTTGTGTATATGTTAAGGCCTGGTGTTGTGGGTGCTTAACAACATCCTCTAGACACATTGAGACACATGGCTATCAGGGGAAGAGGCGTTATCCTCCTTTTGTCTTTTTTGAGCACCAACTATTGAACAGAACAAGTTGCAGGCAGGGTAGGAGGCTCTTTGCTGTAATGGTGCTAGGTCAGGAACTGGGTCACCTCTAAAGTGGTTATGTAACACTGGTTCAGTGCAGCAGTGGACCAGCACTTTCCATTTAATTGTTGCCTAGCGGTATCCCCCTGAAAAAGGCGACATGTCTCGTAAAAGTCATGTCAACAACACCAAAAAAATCTAATTCAGATTTAAATTTGTGAGGTCTCACAGCCACCAAGCTCCTTTTATAGATGCCTATATAAGTCCAGGGAGCGAGAGACAGTGAGACTGACACTTTACTGGTTGTGTTTATGCTCAAAAATGTTTCTCTTCATCTGCAGTTCTTGTTAAACGGGTCAAAACAGGCTGCCCTCATAGACGGCGGGAATTCTGCTGGGTCTGGAGGAAGCACATAACGCCTCGTCTGTCTCGACTCCTGTAACGCAGCGGAGTGTCGAGTACTTGTCCGTCTCGTTTCCACCTGCACCTGGCTGAGGGGCCCTGAGCAACATTTTCATGTCCAGACAGATCTTACTCTCACTGGCTGGTGGCGAAGTTGATTTCTCTGTGAGCCAACCAGTGAATGACAGTCTGCATATTCTAGACGGGCTTAGAGAGAGAAAACCACTCCTCACACCTCTTTGATTCCCAAGGTACTAAGTCTCCTAAGAGTATTCGTGCAATTACAAAGGAGGTGAGGAGCTTTATTCAACCTGCATAAAGGGCTTTGTGCATTTAATGTACACTGGACTCGCACTAACTTGTCATTCCCATTCCCAATATATATGGTTGTGGTAGGGAATAGTTTTGGAAACAAATCTATTCTACAGTTTACTCCTGAAGTTTGCTTCTCTCGTTCTGCACTTTAGGCTACTGTAGCTAGAAAGTAATGAAATGCCAGTAAGCATCATGTAAACTGCTTGCCTATATCATCACGTGCTTAGATTGCAAGCAGTACAGATCCATGCTGGAGGCACAATAAATGGTAAATAGTTCATATAGAGTAAACCAGCTCCTTATATGGAAGTTCCTCTGGTTTGTGTTGATGATCAAGGTGTCAGACGCCATGCTGAGTTTTTAGACTGAATCCGCGAATGCTGATCCATGTAAAACTGAGGGTTACTGAATACCCCTCTCATGGTGCCAAAACAGCTCTGATCCTTTCAGGCATGGACTCCAGAGTTGAAGTTGTGCCATGGTATCTAGGTGCAGATCCTTTAAGTACTGAAATTTATGAGGTCGGGCCTTCAAGGATTAGACCATTCCTGAGCAATTTTTGCAGTGTGGCAAGAACCCCATTTGAAAAGGCCACTGCCATTACAGTTACCATGAAGTACATGGTCTACAACAGTGTTTGGGTAGGGGGTAATGTCCAAGTAACTTAAGCATGAATGCCTGGACCCAAGGTTTCCCAGCAGATCATTGTCCAGAGCATCACACTGCCTCCTCCACCAGCTTGCCTTAGTCCCAAAGTGCATCTCTTCCTCTGGTAACCAACATACATACACCTGGCCATCCCCAGGATGTAAAACTTGAATTGTCAAAGCAGTGCACCGTCTTCTGTTGCTCCATTTTCTAGTTCTGATACCCAAAAACTTATTTTAGGTGCTTTTGGCACTGGACTGGGGTCGACATGAACCCTGATCTTTTTATCACAGCCTAGCACAGCATAACTTCAGCAATCTGTGCTGCAGTAGTTCTGTTGTGGGCATGGAACAGATGTACTTGCCTTCACTCCCCACATGCATCAATGAGCCTTTGTCCACATAGGTCTAATCCAGATGTATCTTTGATAAGGTCATTCTGGGAGCAATCTCTGGGGGGTTTTTTAAGCAAAAATAACTAGGTCCAATTTCCTGACCAAAACCCCTTAGAAGTAAATGGGGATGTTGCACAGGAAAGTGTGTGGCTGCTGTGTGTTTTAGTTAATACTATCAAAAAAGAGAAAGTTCGAATTTACTGGAAGATCTCATGCTAATTTAGTGATATTGCCACTAAAAAGCCCCAATGGTGCCATGAAAAGCAGTGCTTGAATAATACAATATAATAGTGTGCTTTTTTCAGATATTCAAATACTCTTCGTTTAAAACCATTTTCCACATTTTAGCTACATTTGACAGGGCCTGCTAACAGAAGCACCATGCACCAAAGATGTATGAGCAATATGTAGATCTGTTAACCTTCATACTACTCCACCAGAGCCGTTCTGAGACAAGTTAGCAGTTAAACAGGCTTTCTGAATGCATTTAACCCCAAGCTTAACTGAGGGTGCAAACATTCAAACTGATGGACCATAAAAGAGCTCCAGGCAACAATGTTTAAATAATATTAACATGTTAGTTTAAATCACCACCAAAAGCTTTTAATAAGTTAAATAGGTATTACTTGGTGTGATGGAGTCTGTTTTAAACATAAAGCACATCACTTACCCACCGGTGAAAGAGGCTCTCAGTTACAGGATGGTTTTCCCTGCAGGTCTCTTCCACAATGGAGGTCGTTAACAGCTTTTTGGAGTCTCCTGCTAACAGCATGTAAGAATTCCTATTCCTATTCCTAAGCCCCAGCCTGAAAACCATTATTTTAAAATCATAATGTAATGGACATTTCAGGTAACATTCCTCAGAGAGGCTAAAAATGGACTAATGACAATGTTCCACTCAAAAACCCACTGGAACACTGAGGCAGCTCTTAGTAAGCCATTTGCTGTACACTTAAACTTTGTTATACTTGTGTTTACATGTCACTGCTGTTCTTTTGTGGTGGACACTGAGCCCATCTGGACCGCAGCTGTGTCATCCGACACAAACAGGCCTACTGTCCGTTTTAGAAAAAGAAGGAGACACTAAAGAAAATGGCATGTGGCAATTAATCTGACTGGTTGAGCAGAGCCTGCTTGTGGGTCTATGGTTCAGTCCTCTATTCTCATAACTGCATGACTTTTGTGTGAGTTGTAGAGTAGCAATGAGACAGTCTCAAGTAGTAGCAGAATAATGCATGTTAAAATGAACTGAATAATGGTAGGTGCCATTTAAGGGGATTAGCCCAATGTCTTTTTAATGATGCCATTTTAATGAGCTACTCAAATGCAGCTCTCTCACTCTGCCAGTGTGACTGTCAAATACAGAAAAGTCCAGTAATAAGGGTGGAGTCTAATTAGTAGTGGAAAGTGAGAAAACAAAACATTTTGAGAACACCACCCGATAAAAAAAAAAAAAGTTGGGGTTTTCTTTGTGCTCCTCTAATAATGTTCTGTTAATCACTGTCGTCCTCGGCGGAGAAATGCTCATAAACATCTCAGCGCCCCTCGCTTCTGTAAAATATTTTTAGCCCAAAATGCAGCAGTAAAAATTAAGCCATGTTTGTGCAGCTCGCGTCTGCACCGCGACTTATGTCATAGATGAATGGAAGTACGTCACGGAGGAGCAGTGAGTGGGAGGCCATCTCCATTAGATTACAGGAAAGGCTCCAGGGAGCTGTCTGTGGGCTGGGCCCACGGATTTCCAGCGGCTGCTATTTTGGAGGAAGAGGGCCTGTTTTTAGTTGTTAAAAAGCCACAGCATCCTATTAAGCATTGTGAAAGTAATTGGGCAGTGCTTGCTTTGAGCGCTGCCTTAGCTTAGTCCTTTCTGTACATAAGTTGATTAGTACGTGGACGGCACGTACTCCCAAAGGCATGTATGACCCTGCCATGTGGACACTCACGTGTGGATGCGTGTGGTTGAGCGATTTTGTTTGGAAACACTTTTGCAGTCTTGTCTCAGAGCCTCTAATCAGTGGACAATCACAGTGGTTTGGAGTCTGCAGGCCGTAAAAAGATTTTGGTGTATATGACCTTTGATATACAGAGTCGGACAAGAAAGATGTTTAAGATAGTCAGTCCTTGCTATCAGCTATGATAAAGTGCCTTCTTGCCGTTGCCAACACATGTTCCCTACAATATATCCCCCTGTAATCACCCCGGTCATTACAGCAGCACATCAGTCATGTCAGAGAGCAAAGGGTGAAGCCTGGAATTGACCGAAGGCCACATGGCTCTTTTATAGAGAGGTGTATAAGGATTTTAATACCCCACAGGCTTAGTTTAGAGACAAACCTTTCCAATCTAGGTACTACAAGACCAGCTCAGCTTCCAGACAAAATTACACGGTGGGGCAAGTTTGTAGACACATAAAATTAAGACACATTTTCGTTCCAGCGCTCCTGTAATTAAGAGCCGTTGAAGCAGTGAAGCGAGCGCAACGGCACCGTTTCCGGCAGGACTCTGATCCAGACTAGAATACCCAAGACTGTCAGCCACAGCAATTTGCTAAGCAACCCATCTTCCTCTTGTGGTTCTGGATGTCTTACCATGGAATACCATCCACCTTCATCAGCGAAAGTCTTCTTGAGCTGGTTTCCTCCTCACGGCTTTAATGTTGCTGCCTGTTTTCTTGGAAGAGGAGGAAGTTGCCTTTGGTAGCATTATGTGTAGGGACACAAATGTTTAAAAATACATTTTTAATTTTGTGGCACTTGTTTTTAGCAGTAAATTACAATAACAGGCAGATAATAGATGAATACCCTAAACTATGAAGGCCTTTATAATAGATCACATTCGTATCACAGTAGTTATTGAATATTTTACAATTTCCTACGGGATTAATAAAGTTTTCTGATTCTGATTCTGATTCTGATTCTGATTCTGAAAATAACATCGCAAATGGGAATTCCACATTTTGCCCCATTCTACAGAAATTTACCATTCAAAACTGTTCACAGCAGGCGATATTTCACAAAACAATCGTACATGATGTGTTTACTTAGGCCTGATGCCTAAGACATTGTTTTGTTGTAAGCTTTTGTCATAAAATGTGTTTTAATTTGTTGCAGTATATAAGGTATAATAGTTAAAAAAAAATTTATGTATTAGCATTTTAACATCAACAGCATGGAAAAAGTTTATTGGAACCCTTGATTTCTATCATCGCCACTCAAAAAACTCAGAGGAGGCAAGTTTATCCTGAACTTGCAATTATAATAATAAAATCTTTAAGACAGAAAGAGTTTGATGAAGAAAAATGTGCACAGATTTGGAAGCATGGGCTGCCATTCAGAAGTTTGGACTCACTTCCCCTAATTTTATTCCACACAATTATTTTATTCAATATCAATGTCTGCAGTGTATGTTCTTAGCTATGATAGATTCAATATTTTAAAGTATATTTACTGCAAATATGTATTTATAACATAAGCAGTTTTCTCTGAGATCAGTTTTCTGATTCTAGTAATTCCCCAATATGTTGTGTGGTCAGGTTATGTTATGAGGTATGTTATTTCAAGGTATTCAGGGGTATATATATATATATGTACAGTAAAATATTTCTTGAACAGATTCAAAATAATATTCAGACAAGTATACTCACTACTGACCGTAATGTATGGTGTCTACACAGGCATGTGAAAATGCTTTATGCTTGATGCCGTTGGAGTGAACTCCAGACAGGCCTTAGAGCGGCCTGGTGGCAAATAGTTGTGAGGCTGATGAGCTCGCAGTAGTCTGCTAGAGGAGCATGCAGACAACAGAGCAGACTCAGAAGCCTCTCCCTGTCATCTCCTCAGAGACCACGAGAGGAAGGAGGGGGCAGGCGATGCACTAAGAAGAGGAGTGTGTGTGCGGTTGTGCGGATCGGGGGGGTGCAGTGGGGGCAAGAGAGAGTTTGGAGGAAAACAGGTCGAGTCATAATTGCATGCGTAGGCTGACAACATCTGGACTTACCACTCCTTGGCTCGGAGCCACAGACTTTACGCTGCTCCTTTAAAAATAAAGAAACATATTTTCTTATGTGCTCCTCACAGCTTTGCCTTAATGGGTTTGGCACCTCTCGCTTGGGCTGATGCTAAATTTGTCCACCCCACTCCACCACCCCCTTTTTGGAGAGAGTGGGCTGAAAATGACACCATTATTTTCACCAGACTGTTTTCCCTAAGAGAGTGCGACTGAGTGAGAGAGAGAGGAAGTGGAGGTGAGCTGGTCTGGCAGAGCCCTCAAGAAGGGAGCATAGACAGACTCTCTCTCTCTCTCTCTCTCTCTCTCTCTCTCTCTCTCTCTCTCTCTCTCTCTCTCTTTAAGCACTCCTGTCTAGCTCCCTCTATCGCAAAGCACAGCCACGGTCTGACATCCATTGGACCTTATCCCACCAGTGTAAATGACTTGCTACTCTATAGGCTGTTTAGTCTAGTGGTGTAGATCCAAAGCAGTCTAGGGCTCTTGGGCTGGGCCTTCCTGAGTTCTGTACTGGAGTTTTGGCACACTATGTGCGTTTGCTCTTATTCATCCTGGTTTTTGCCAGATTTTTCACAATTAGAAATTGATTTCTCTCAGCCAAGGCTGTGAGAGGACACCAACCATATCTGATTGTATTTTATGGGCATTGAAGGCTTCTGCCACCCATGAAAATCTTTGGTTAATCTAATTTTTCTTTTACACCTGTATCTAATTTTAGACAGCCAGACTGGTTATTCAGCCCATCGTCATACTGTTCCAAAGCCCTGAGGTTGGCGCAGGCCATGACGCACGGGATATAAACCTTCACTAAACACAAGTCGTTCTGATGTGAGAAGCATATATAATCAGTTTGGCCCACCGCATAGACTATTATTTAACTCTCAACTCCAGTCATGTGTCCCCACTGCCCTGCACAATTTCAAGTATTTTTTGTGCCCCCACACACCTGATCTGACTGGTACTATAATTATCAAGCCCTCAGTGAGCTTAGATCTTGAGGTACGGAAAACAAAGTTGATTTGGGAACCCCTGATTTAGCTGGAACCCTTGATTTAGTTGTCTGGTCATGATCAGCAAGGAACATGAAGCAGCAGTTGAAACTTAAGCATTCAAGTTAAATAGGGCTGTTTGTCTCCGAAGCCTGAGCTACTGCTCAGTGTAAATAAAACCCCTCCGTAATGGCCCAAGAAACCCCACCCCCCCTTTGGTGTCCATGTTATTGTCAAGCAGCAGCGCAAGGCATGTCTTTCATAGTGCTTCCTTCCATAAGTTCTCTGATCTACGTCTACAGACTTAATAACATGGTCACTCTGTTGTCGAGAGCCAGTTAGTCAAACCCCTGGTGGCTTCACGGTTAACCGCCAAGAATGCCTCCATTCATCTCTCTGTTTAGTGCCTTTGGCAGGGTAATGCTACGTTCCTATTGTTTACACTCTACCATAACAAGGCCCTTTAAATCTGAGGTGACAACACGATTATGATCCATTAGTGACAGTTTTTGACAGACGAGGCCGCAGATCCCTGGGGCCAATGAGTTCAGGTGAATTCATCAGGCCTAATTAAAGGCCCTGTGTTAAATGACTGACAAAAAAGAAGGACAAGTAGCTTTAGCATGTCAACTAAAATGTGTTGGTGTAATAGGCATGTACAAGACCAAACCAATGCACAGATAAACCCAGAGGTCTCAAGAAGAGTCTTAAATCATAGGATTACAAAGGTTTCAAGAAGGCATGTGTAAGTGTAACAAGTGCCCACTTTGGGCATATGAAGACCTTAAGATGGTCTTGAACAAACACCAGGCAAAAGGAGGGAAGGTCCATGTTGGACAAATTCAAATCTTGAATGACCATCCTGGATACAGAAAGCTCTATGGATACAGGAAGTTGTATGGCCTCAGACTGCAGCACGAACTTCTGGCAATAATTCTGAACACTTGGCAAGATAACTACTGCTGGGATTGTGCATATTGCATCACACCTTGCTTATTCCTAGTTACTCAAATTTGCTCAAAGGCATTAGAAACAAATAAACATGGCTAGCCCATAAAACGATCTCCGGGTAACAAACATTTGTGTGTTGTTTCCTGCCCTGAACAGCACTGTAGGGTTATCACTACCCTGATGGTTTATAGGTAGCACAACTGTGCACCACTATGTCTCACTTTCCAGTACTTCTTCAGGTTGCATCATGATGTTTGGTGCGCAAGACTCCAGTCCAGCAGAAGTACTTTAAGGTTGTTGCAGGTTGCTGGGGCAAATACCAACCAGACCAGGTTCATGCACTTGATGACTTTCAATTTCAATAATAAATCTTTGCAATAATTAATGTTTTTCTTCAATTCCTTCTGAAATTCCTCACATGAGTTCAGCATCGGTTGCGTATACTTTTTCCTGGAAGGTTTCTAAGACAAATTGGCCTGTGGGTCAATCTGCTGTATAATTAGTCCAAGTAAGATAGTAGTTTTATGTAGTTTAATCGGGATCCACAGACACACAGCTATTTGCTCGCACTGTAAGACAGCTCTGTAAATATTTGCTTTGCTGCAGCACATGGCTTTACACGGACAGTGTGAAGGGGCTCGTGCATCTACCATTTTTTCCATGTCTTAGCCGACGCTCTCAGGCCAAGGCCAGCCTAATATTTTCCGCGTCGGGCATGGCTTTTCCAGGGCTTTAGACCAGGACGCCTAGCATCTGTTCGGCCGATGTTACCTCATAGCAGACTGCTGAGAGCTTCAAAAGAGACAGTCATAATATCAGTCTGTCTGATTCAGTAGTACCAGTATGTTCGAGCAGAGGTGTATGTGCAGGGGCAGGTTAGTGGACCTTGGTCTTTCCCACCTGTGAGAGGATTCTGTTTGTGACAAAATGTAAAGTTCCTTAGTGCTTTGCAGCACTGTGCTCAGAGATACACACGGTAGAGTGTTGTGAATTAGCCTAACCACAATTTCAGCCTCAGACACTCCACCCTCTAAGCTACACAGACTGTCTGCTGTATGCTGAAAACCACAACTACTGGGATTTTATCAACTCATTCTCATTTGTCACGTAAAAACAATGATGATTATAACTTGATTAATCAAGTAATGTCGGCAAAATAATAAATGTGGGTTTAATGGAGCAATAAAATACTTTGCAGAGACTTTCACCTATTCTAAAATACTTCACTGAAAAAAGAAGTGTTCAGCAGGATCCAGTAAGACCAGGCAGCCAATATAATGTGTGCATTTTTAAGGCAGGTATCAGCCAGTTCAGTGTAATTAGTTGTAAGTTACTTTGAATGCTATTTCAAGATGCTTTAAATCATGGCCATTTACATTATTACAGTCTTTATTGCAGAAATCTTCACTTTCTATGTAGCCTTTGCTGCCACTACAGTTCCATGTTCATTGGTAAATATAGGATTATATTGTTGGTTCCACACAAGGATCCCAAACTGCTCAGGCTGTGCTTATGAAGAGAGTTTTTATGTTTTTGGACTGGCAAAATAAGCAACTTTCAATAATAAGGAGTAACTTTGACAATAACATTGAACATATTTAGGACAGTTTCAATTAGTTCCATATGAATTCAATTAGTTCCATATGACCAAAAAACAACAAAACAAAGTGCAACTTTTGAAAATGTACTCACACACTCATGGTTTATTGCTTTGTTTTCAAACACGAAACTCTGTACTGAAGCAGAGCTCTTACTGCGACGGACTGTAAGTAGCATTTTTATAACCTTAAATAACCTTTATTACATTAATGGTAACAAATACGGTTTAAACTGTATTATCTCTGTGTTGCCATGCAACAACTAATTGCTGTTTCTGTATATCACATGTAAATAAATCTAGGACTGGATTCTCAGACCAGTTCTTCATGTAGCTTTATTTAACGTTCTAGATGCTTTTCAGTAGGTGATTCCATAACTAATTTGAAGTTTATTTTTTATTTTATTTAATTCAGTTCATTTTAAAATCATGTTACTGAGACAGAACTACACTGAATGTGTGCTCTTCAACATTCATTAAATAATGAGTCAGTTTTGTCTTTAAGTTAACATGTGTAATAATATTCTATGAGACACTACAATGATAATCTGCCCTGGTGGTAATGTGCAATACACTGTTTAGTAATGTATGCAGTTATAATGTATGCTGCTATGCACTTGTGCAATATAATCTATACTTTTTACTTGATCACTTAACACTATCCATGTCCTTTCTGCCAATATTTTGTGTATGTTTTGTATGATTAATATTTTTCTTTAACTTGATTTGCTGAATCTGCTGTCACCTTCATTCCCTTCTTATGCCTTTCAGATTTCTGATAACCTCTTGATAACCTCATAACCTCTGATAACCTCTTAAATGCTTGAACTTAATGTGTGATTGACACATTTGTATCTGATCAATTCAGAGCAATCATTTCTTCATAGAAGTCCAAAGAGTGTGTGTCTTTGTGTGACAGAGCGAGAGAAATGGGAGGCAAAGAGGGAAAGTGACAAGGAACGAAAAAGAAAGTTGAAGGTGAAGGGAGGGAAAAAGAATGAGAGAGAGAGAGTGAGTGAGAGAGAGAGAGAGCGAGAGAGAGAGAGAGAGAGAGAGAGAGAGGACAGGGAGGGGAAGGTAGAGGAGAGAAAAGGAATGAGTGAATGGTGAAAGTGAGAGAAGGGGAGGAGGGAAAGAGAGAGAGAGAGGGAATATAACCACCCACCTAAGTGGCTGGCAAAGCAACTGGCAGTCTTAAAACGGAGCGTCTTCCAGACAAGCCTCAGAAACAAGGAGCTCTCAGTGACAAGGTGCATGAGACAGGGAGAGGAGGGCACACCCTAAAGGCCGTTCATTCACACGGCAAGACTTGGACTCAGACGGTCCCACACACTCGCATCCTGTGCCGGGTAACAGAATAGTGCCGCCAAAAGCCAGAGAAGCCAGAGAGCGTGACAGCTGCAGGACCAGCAAAGTGAATGGATACTTTCTGCAGCCTCAGTGGCCTAGACCCTCTCTGGGTGAGTGATTAGCAGAAATATAACCCCAAAAGGTTGGATGCCAAATCTGTATTTCCATCCAATACCATGTTTTAATTTCATTTATTTGGACATGAGTTTTAGGGGGTTCACTTTCTTTATTTTATTTATCCCTGTGTAGATAATTCCAATATTCCTTAGAGTTCTGCTGGGGTTATCTACAGCTTATGATACATAGTGATTTGTAGTTGCATACTGTATAGCTGTTTTAAGCTCACAACCTGGTTTCCAATTGCAATTCTAATTTACTGGATTGAGAAAAAGGTGGTGATTTTATGAAACGTACAAAACAAAGTGTGAAATTTATTGCTTGTAATAAATTGGTTTAGCAATAGTGCTTAGGCTTGGAGCCAACTGTTCTGCACATTTTAGGGTTTTCCCTGCCCCTTAACATACCTGATCCTACTAATCAGCTCAGTGACAACTCTTTACTCAGTAGAGGGTAATGTGTTATAGCAGAAAAACGCTAAAATGTGCAGTGCCTCCAGGACCGGGGCTGAGAATCATTGCTTTAGAGCACAGATTTGCCAGAGATTGTGGCCACATGACCTCCAAATCACACTTGGGGCTAACCTACTGTGGAGTGTCTCACATTTTTCAAAAGCATTCTTTTGGTTATGCAATGATATATTATACCGAGCGTGTCACTGCATGGTCCACATAAGAGGTTGACCACATTAAGTTAGTATGAACTGAGTTGTCTGTTATGATTACTTGTCTACTGCAGAAGAAAATTTTATGTTGCATCCAGCAATCATTCATTATATTTCATATACAGCTTATATGTTATATGATATGTAGCTTGTTGCAAACCAGCATTAGAAATGTCGAGCCACGTAGCCTGTTAGCTCCAAAGCTGATGGAACTGCACAAATAGTGTGTAAAACAGTTGCAGATCCATCTACCCATCAGTGTTTCCGGCACAGCACTGAACCAGTGTCTTCAGCATGACCTTGAACATTCTTGTCTTTTAGAAAAAAGTCTGCTTGTGAATGCAAAGCTCTTCTCCCTCACCGTAGGAACTTGATGGTCAGTGCGGTATTGTTAACCATATCATTTGAAAAACAATCGGTTAGACAAGCCATGATGTAACCTATTTCGAAGCCAATATTCCAGACATTGACAATAAGTATGCACAGTCCAACTGTACTTGCGAAAGGCACAGGAAAAGTATTCAGAAGATTAGAAGAAAATAATTTGTATAAAATGGTGCTTTAGTGAATGGCCAAAAAGTAATGGAGACCATAAAAGCAATCCTTTGGTGATGGTATGTGATGATATGAAGAAACTTTCTATTTCACCAGTCCCAATGGGTTCTTTCTCCTTATCTTCCAGGACTGGAACCAGACATGGTACACGCACACCCCTGAGCTGAGTGACTGCTTCCAGAACACAGTGCTGGTGTGGGCTCCCTGCATCTACCTGTGGATCTGTTCGCCTTTCTACTGCCTGCATTTGTACTGCCATAGCCGTGGCCGGCTGCCCCTCTCTCTACTCTGCAGTGCCAAGCTGGTGAGACAATAACCTGTACATTCACATATTCATCCATTCCCTGTTTTCCAGAGCAGATAAAAAGCCTTAAGTTCAAAGAACACTGACCCAACATTTTCCATCCACATTTTAATGTGGCACTCTTCAGACTGATCAGCCAAATGAAGTGTGGCATCCCAAACCAATGTTTAAGTTTGTTGGCATTTGCTGGAAAATGTTGACTCTCTGTGTTCTGGGCTTTAGAGGTCTTGCCCAAGGACCCTTGTTGATTTAGCAGTAGCATTCCCTCAGCAGAAGAATCAAACCTTCAGCAAACCTGCATGCTTGATGCTTTCTCTACCAAGTAATATGTTCACGACAGGGATACTCCTGTACCAGGACTGGGAGTAGTTTTGCTGAACTGAACTGAACTGTGCTGCCCTAAGGCTTAACATTATAGAAGTGCATCCAGCATGCCAGCATTTCTGCTCAGGGATACGTTTCAGGTTTTAGAAGGGGGTAGAGATTTGGGAGGGCTGCCCGGTACCGCAAGAGCTTGTGGGTGAGGGTAGCATACTGGTGTTTGTTTGAGTTTGCTGAGAAGTGACACACTGATTTTCGCTTTGCTATCATCGAATCCTTTTGCTACATGTGTACTCAGTTGTTTGACCATCCATTCCTTTCAGGAGTGTGTGGCTTTTTTTGGTCCTCTCTCAGAGCATTTCCAGAATTTGATTGTTTGCCGTTGTTAGAAGGAACTACAGTAGATGCCAAACAGAAAGTTCTGTGGCACTCTTGTCTGCGAATCCATTTCTGGTGCAAAAAGTTTACACAGGAGCTCAAAAGACATCCATTGTGAAACACGTCTGCTCCTGGGAAAATCAGAGATATTAAAATACATTTTAAGAGGAGGATGTCTTGCTGAAGGTCTTTAGGATCCTAAACCCAAGAACTAGGCAAAGCTCTTTTCTTTGATATTGCTTCCAATTAAAGTGAGATATTCAATATTTTAGTGGAAAATGCACTGTTTTGCGTGTTTTGAATGTCCTTAGATATACGTTTATCTTAGTTTACAGCAGTACATTTGGTTAACAGCAAAAGACAGCTAGTGCTTATATTATGGAAGTAAAAGTCACTGTCAGAGTTTATAACATACTTCTCAAAGAGTTGAAAGCCATCACCTCCCACGAAAGACCATCCCTCTTATCTAAACGCATTCCTCGACCTCCTGCGGTGAAGCAAGTGACCAGAGACATTTCCGGATGCATGACTCAGATGAGTTCTCACCCTGGTCTGAGTTCCGTTTCTGTCTGTCCTCCCACAGTTGCTAGGGTTCTTCCTGGCATCCTTCGGCTTTGTGGAATTCTTCTACATCCTGTTGGAGCGGAACCAAGAGATCCATCGCCACCTCGTCTTTCTCCTGAGCCCTGTCCTACGCAGCCTTACTGTGGTAATGTATCGCCCATTACACCATTATAGCAGTAGAGCAGGAATACTTTAAATTTGTATTGCATTTATTAGAAACACCTCTGCCCTGTACCTCAGCCCTACTTACCTTGTTTGTCTTCTACATAGATGTACAGTTACAGACTGGACTGGAGCCCATCATGCAGTTTGTCACCCACCTTCAATTCGAATCAGTTTCTGACCACAAGTGTTATTTGGGTGATACTAGTCTCAATGCTGCAGTGACACTGACATGATAGTGACATGGTAGTGTATGTGTGGCTCTGGTTTGACTGTATCAGGCAGAGCAGTTTTGCTAGCGTTTTTATACATTAGTTTTGCTGCTAGACTAAGAGCGAACCGCTAACAAACATTTTCAGCCAAGAGCGGTCAGAAACTGACCGCTGATGAAGGGCCAGAAGATAGCTAACAAATTTGTTTGGCAAGAGATGGGCTATAGTTTCTAACAACACACCCGTAAGGTGGAGCTACAAGGTGTTTCTAATAAAACGACTGTAGGAATTACAGTCAGGCCTGTTGTGAGATCAGCTAATGCTTTAAAATCTGGAAAAGGAAGATGAGAATAGCCATTTTAGTTGATCATATCTATTACAAATTATAAGGTGGAGCTGTTGAATTTCTGGTAAAATATGAGAACATTTCAGACATACAGATCATTGATAATGATTCAAGTGTTTCTGTGGTTTATATTCCCTTCGCGAAAACCTTTACAGTCCACTATCCAAACCGCTTATGCTTCACCGGGGTCACAGGGGGTGCTGGAGCCCGTTCCAGCAGTCACAGGGCGATGTTTTCCTAGTGTTCATTACCTCACACCACTACGTAGGCTGGGATCCAGCAGAAAGTGTGTTTATCTGGTCAGGGGTGACACTGTAAAATATGAGTTTGCGGGTGTGGACATGAGTGGCGCAAGGACACAACAGCCCACAGAGTCCCATACACAATGCCACATGTCTTCCTTGCCCATTTACATCCTGCAGAGACAACCTTCAGCCCAGACTCTCGCCCTATCTGTGGTCTCCCCAGACACCTAAGTCAACAGTGGTGGCTTGAGGAAAAATACTGAAAGAGTTAAAAACAGATCGCTCTTGTCACCAAACACTTTCTCATTGAGAGATCATAATCTCTTTTGAACAAACGGTAAAATAAATGGCCAGCACAGTAGTCATAGCAAAACCGTGTTCAAGGCTATGGGTCAGAAGAGCGTTCTCAGCAGCCGGTGAATTATTAACTGGGCACATAAATATTGCTGTTAAAACATCGAAAATACTTCTTTTGCACACCGCCCTCCCTGCCTTACCACCTATGGTTTTTCCTTGCGTAATATATGGCCTTATGTAATCAAGAGGTTGGTTGAGCTGAAAGCAACAACAACCACACAGTTCAACCGTAACCGGAGTGTTTATCTGCGTCTCTCAGCCACTGAGAGGGAATCTGTGAGCAACAGCTGCCCTTCCCAGCTGAACCGAGATCAGCCTCCAGTGTCAGAAACCCGACCTTGAAGGCTGTAGGAAAACAAGCAAAACAAACTCAATATTGGTCTCAGATCGCAGTGACCAGGGTAACTTCTACTGCGCAGCCGTAAAGTGGACCATTCCTTCTCTTCTCACCATAAGCTGGCCTACTGGTGCATCCCTAGTTATAGTCAAGAACTATATAATGCAGATCTCTCAGCATTTCCCCTGTATGATTACTAGGTGGGCACCAAGTCTGAGCCTTAAATGATGCTTTGCCTCCCTCCCACACTTCAGAAGATGAGCCGTTACTTCCCATAACAGGGCAGCTGCAAAGCAAAGGAACAAACACCCATTAGCATGCTTGATGGTATTTGTACCATGTGTATTTTGTATCCAGGTAGTTATGTGCCCTTGAGAAGATCAAGCAATTACAAAATTCCCCGAAACGACTGGCTTCATTACTTTGAGGTTTAGGTTAGGAGCCCTTGGTTTGGTTTGGAGAAGGTTGCAGGTTGGTTTCGGAGGAGGCGTCATTCGGAATAGCTCAAAGCCTGATCTTTAACTGCCCTGGAGGCCTCACATTATGTAATCCAACAGTGTTTTCTGCTGCCTAGGAGATGCTGAGAGCCTCCCCTAAAATTAGGCGGAGAACAGATATTCTCAAAACACCATGGCCAGCTTGGCATGAGACGAGGGCAACCGAATGGCAGTCTGGTTTGGTGAGATGGTGGTTGAGAGCCTTTGGACAGAGAAAAGAAAAAGCTATTAAGTGGAATGCCAAATCAATGAAGGCCCATGCTGTACATGTGTTTTATTAAGGAGTTTTTTCATGAAGCAGCTGCTGCGGTAGACGGGGAAATCCCAGTATAAACTTGTGCATGACAAACCAAGCAAAAATACAGACTGCAGTTTATTTACATGAGGACTTGACCCCGGCTCATAATAAAGGTACCACCGTCCACATCTCAGTGTATTACACAGTTTTAAACAAAAAGACCAGAGCTCGGCAAAGGAAGTATGTCCTTTACTAAACATGCTTTATTACTTATTTCAAACTGGAATGTTCAAACAAATGACTCATGAGAATTTAGCTAACCTAGCTTGGCAGCTCATTTAGCCCTGTCCAGACCATAATTGTACAGTGAGTACTGCAAGGGTTCAAATGCACATCATAGCAAAGATGTGTCATGAGAACTTGGGTTTAAAGCTGAAATCTCAGTGCTTGGTCACTATGTTGTTCAATTCAATTCAATTTTATTTATATAGCGCTTTTAACAATGGTCATTGTCTCAAAGCAGCTTTACAAAATTAAAT
>JBBIGB010000109.1:1877737-1888009 GCA_037577075.1 Alestopetersius hilgendorfi
ATGTGGCACTAAATGCTGGGGAATTATTTTCTTTTACTATGAAGTTTGGCATCTTAAACAAGCGTCGAGAAACAGCTAGCAGCCAGTAGGCTACTCCGCAGCTGTCAATGTTTAAGAGAACTGCCGAAACCATAATGTTTATTTTTAGGGAAAATAATTAAATCGTAATTACACCAAAGAAAAGACAGCCTTTCCAGAACTTTGTCTGCCGAAGCTTGATCAGCTTCACCCCTCGTTCCCCATCTTTTCCGTCGGATCTGCATCAATCTCATTAACATTTAGTGCCCTCAGGAAATCCGTCACAGCGACGGAGAACTTTAATCCATGTATAGTGCATGTGGGTTTTTTTGTGTATACATATATGTTATCTACCTGTTTCAGAAGCAGCCTCTCAATATGCACCAGCAGAGATGTATGATCCATGTGCGTGTTGGTCGTTACGACAGCCTGAAGTTGTGTGTGAAGCCACTCCCGCTCACTGTCAAACACACTTCGCACGGCCTGCAACAATTCGCTTCTCCAGTCCGCATCACCAGCATTCTCCTGCACGCACAAAACATTTAATAATAAAAAACAAAAAAAGAAACAAACATGAATAAAGTGCCTTATTCAGTAATATGAATCTGCCAAACATGGAACTTGGACTTTTACACAAAATCACAGGTATAGTTTTGATCCATTACTATTCTCATATACACATGACAGACCAAAAGTATGGAAGGAATTACTTTATGATTAGGTCAATCTGGCATCAAGCAACACACTCAGTGTCTGTAAAACTATTCAGCATAAAGAAAATGTAGGAGGTCAAACTTATTGTGACTACTGAATTATAGAGTTTCTGGGTCAGTGACCTTAGGTTCACGCTCTGCCATCCTGCAGAGAAGCTCTCGGAGTGACAGCACAGTCTCCTGCAGTGCCCGTCTCTCCCTTTGCCAGGAGGGGGGTGGAGCCTCTTCTGAGTCTGGAAGGGGCTGGCCACTCGGGGCAGAGCGATGAGACAGAGCCAGCACTCTGCAGCTCTCCTCGTACACACGCTTCAGGATGGCCTGAACACACAAATAGCACAGACTGTAGTCATTACAACCATTTTCTAAAATACATTTTCACAATCAATTACTTTCAGTTATATAGAGTAAACTTTCCAAGAGCATCCGTAAAGAGTTAAAAGAAATGCAAAACATGCACCAAATATGCTCCCAAAACACTTCCATTTTAATACAGGGCTTTAAGAAGAAATACAAAATGTGTCACAGGGCAGCAGCCAATAAGCAGCCAGGAGAAATTAATAACGTTGCAAACCTCCTGCCTCTGAGTACAGTGGTATTTCACCATCCCAAGACGTGCTTTCTTTATGTTCTCAACACCAAATGGTATATTTAACTTATTCAGCTACATTTACATATAAAATATATGTTACTAAATCAGTATATGATTTCTAAATTCAGCCCTTAAAACGCATGAAAAATTACATATTACCATGAGAAAAGCAAAAAAAATAAAATAAAATATATATATACAAATAAAATTCCAGAATATGCAGGGATTTCTGCAAACAATTAGTCCGGTTCTAGAAAAATGTGAATAAGCAGGGGTTTACTGTATACACATACACCAGCATTGAGTACGCCTCACCACCCCAGGAATGCTCAATATTTTTAACCTTAGATGCAGTTTAAAGCAAAAACCCTAAAGCTACTGAAAAACAATATATCAATTGGTCACATTTTTGGTCACATTTTTTTGGCTAAATGGCTAAAAAAGGGAACCAGTGGAATAGGTCAGTGTACCTGTAGCTCAGGTGAAAGCAGATCTTGGCTGTGCAGCATGCTCTCTGAGACACTCTCTGCGTGGGGATCAGGATCCATGCCTCTGCAGCGCAGATATTCAACGAAGTGGGAGCCCAGGCGCTCTGTATTCTCCAAGTCCAACCGCAACTTGGCTTCAATCTCTGAGCTCATATCTAGAAAGCACCAAAATTAACTCAGAACCTTCTAAATTCATTTAACCAACTTGCAAGGCTGATAAATGGATGCAAATTGAGTCACACTTAAGCATGTGTGCAAGAGTCACTCACTGCTGCCATATCCATCACTGGCCCATTCAGGGACAGAGCCAGGGGAAGTAGAACAGACAGGAGTCTGAGACATCCCATCCAGATTCTCCAAATCCTGCATCTGAGAAAAAAAAATCTGTTAGTTCTCTCTGTCCTTCATCACCCATAGTGGAGATAAAATTATTAATGGACATATTTAAATGAGCTACAGTAATTCAATAAATCATTCATATTTTAGATTCTAAATTAAGCAAGTGTTCAACTACCTTTGCTTTCACTAAAATCTCAGAAAATCAATACCTTTTCAGCATCTAGTGAATCAAGCACCGACATGTTCTCAGAGATGGACAGCGAACGTGGGGAGGCAGAGGGTGTGTGTGTGCTAGGTGGATCCATCTCCGGGGGCAGCAGTAACGGACATTTCAGCTCGATTCTTTCCATTGGCGATTGCTTGGGTCCAAGATCAAGGCTAGCATTGCGCAGGGCGCTGAGCTCAGACAGGTGAGATGCCTGGAGGTGAGAAGGCCGTTCCTCTTCACTGCAGTCCATACGTCGCAGCACCTCTGGGGAGGAGAGAGAAGCGTCCCGGGACAAGCCCTCCAGGAAGCGCGGTTCGTGCTTGGGGAGGTCAGTGTGCTCTTGCCGGCCACAGCGCTGCCTTAGCTCATCCAGTTCTCTCTGCTGGTAGACCAGCTCCTCCTCCTGCACGGCCAGATCGTCCTGCAAACCCCGCAGCTCAGCCCGGAGGCGCTGGTTATGCACTTCCAGATCTGCAAGAGCTCGGTCTTTGGTCTGGATAAAAGATTCAAATTTCTTCACTCAGCCACAGTTAGACAAACACTTTGTGCATCTTACATACATTATGTCCATATCAGCACTACATAGTTCCAGTGGCATCCCAAGTGATTCCCCCACCCCCATGTGAACAAATAAATCTAATTGTTTATTAACAGTGACAAATCAGTTGACAGCCTTTCCACCCTCAAGTCACTAACAGGTGACAGGGTGTCAGCTGATTTCAGGGGGAAATTCTTGCAATGAAGGCTGCTAGTTTGCTCACTAACTTTCACAAATATTTTAAAATATTTTAAATAAATTTTTTTTTTTTTTTTTTACACTGTGCATGATCACCGGTGATATAAACATGAACTGCCAAGACAGGGCTTGGAGTCTGACTTATTTCTGTTACCACCAGGAATCTATTAGTCTATAGAAAACAATCTTGCGGTCACTCACCTGTCCTTCTTCCCGTAGCTTCTCTGCTCTTTCTGTGCTGGTGCTAAGCCCTTCTTTCACCGCAGCAAGCTCTGCCCTGAGTACACCATGCTCTGCCCTCAGATGAGCCAGCTGTTCCTCCCTCTCTCGTAGCGCTGCCTCTGCCTTGGCCAGAGTCTCCTCTGCACACGTCTACAAGAACGTGCACACAAAAAATCATCAGTAGCCGTCTAAGTGGGAGTAAATGGGTCATCTCTGATGCAATGCCTTTATTTTTAGTACAGGTCATGCAAGTCATTCAAAAACCCCCTCTCTAGTAACGTAACCCCTCAATGGCTTCCAAAACGCACTCCAGAATTAGATCAGGCAGTGTTAAAGTAAACAGAAGGAAGCATTTTTAAGACCTTTTATAAAGCAGAAAAACCAGAACTGCCCAACTGGCTAAGCAAACAGAATTCTCTTTGAAGCACACATTTGCAAATAGTGGCTTGAAGAGATACCTACAAAATTCCTGTAGAAGCATGTGTGGCTAAAAGCGCTGCCTAGTCCGACACATCTTCCTCTTTTTCTCGTTTTACTTCCTGAATGAGTAAAGCTCTCATGAGCCAGATCAGCAGTATGGGTTGGGCTAACCACACCTCAGCTGAGGCTTACTCCTCAGCTGAGGCATTTACTAGACTGCATACAGTTGATCCGAGTTGATTTCAGAGGCCTTTCATCTAAGCCACAGTATACTTGGAGGGCCGTGGTGAAGCTGGTTTTGGTGATTTCCCTGCTCAGAAACACATGGTTCACTTCACCAGTTAAGTAGCAGTTTTAGTGAATGTGTTTGAGGAGGAGAACCATCAAACTGTGCTGACACCGGCCCTCCAGTACTGAAGCTTAAAAAACCAAGCTATCTTGCCAAATAATGATCTCTTAACCAAACCAGAAATCTGTGTCTGTGTGTGTCTAAGATTTCAAGATATGGTAAGAAGGCATTAAGAAAGCTTGTTTAATAAACAAACAAACGTTTGCTGGCTTCCCAAAGAAAATGCAAGGACAACAGATTACAATGGTGTAATGGACAAGATTTAAAGACTAAACTTAGCAGGATAAAGGGACCAAAAACAGATCCAAAATCCCAAGGAAGAAAGAAACTTCTGTTTTATAACGTTTAGCAAAGCAGCCAGAAGACTGACAGCGAAGACACTCACCAGCACTTCTGTATGCGTCTCCTCCTGTTTTGTCACCTTCTCCAGCAGCTCTGCATTCAGTTCCTGTATCTGCTCACTCTTTGAGGTCACGTCCCACTTCAGCCTCTCAATTTCCTCCTGGAGTTTTCCCTCACGCTTTCTTAGAGCCTGTCTCTCCATGTACAGCTCCTTATTCCCCGTTTCTAAGGCAGCAATGTCTGCTCTTCCTTGCTTCACCAGATCCTCCATTTTTGTAATCTGTTCTCCGAGACCTGCTGCAGCATTCTGGCCATCTTCTGACTTTTTAAGCAGCTCTTTGACTTGAACTTCTAGCCTCTCTCGAATTTCCTTCTCGCTTCGCACCTCCTCGTGCAGCCTGACCATCTCCTCCTGATCCTCCTCTCTTCCATCTTTTGCACTCCTCAGCTGCAGATCCAAGTCCTTCAGGGTGGCCTGCTGGGCCTTCTGCTTATCCTCCAGTTCATGCAGATGGCCCTGCAGTTTGGCCACTTCAGTCTCTTTCTCAGTCAGCTGGAGCCTCAAATGTCCTGCCTCTTGCTCCAGCACAACCAGCCTACCCCTCTCTTCCCCCAGGCTGCGACCCAGTGCCTCCACCTGCTCACCGTACTGCTCCTCCTGAGTCACAAGCAGCCTCTGAAGGCTTTCCTTCTCCTCCCCAGAGCGCTCAAGCTCTGACTGGAGCTCTTTGAGTTTGGTGCGGGAGTTCTGCAGTGTCTGGCTGCTGAGTTCGTGGCACAGGCTCTCTTCAGTGCTCTGCTCTGGTCGTGGGGACCAAGAGAAGTCTGTGGGCTCAGGGCTTGGGTCGCTGACCTCATGCCGATTGGGGTCCAGCTGGCTCAGCTCTTCCTGCAGCTTGTGAATGACCTCATGGAGTTGCTCAGCCTCCTCTTCTCTGGCCTGTCGCAGACGCTCCTGGTCCCCGCGAAGACGTTCCACCTGAGCATGTAGCTCTTCAATCTCTGCTTGCTTCTGTTCCAAAGCCTGTGAGAGAAAAACTGAGTTATTAACAACACAGATATTTCACAGAATTTCAGCAATTTAGGTCAGTGGTGCAATGATGAAGACAAAGAAATAGCAAAACATTACCATGGCACTCTGAGAACTTATAAGGAGTGTTCTACAGACTATGGAGCTAGTCAGTTAGGATCCAGAGCTTTTTAAGACAGAAGACCATATTCATAGATACTGGTGCTTTAAGTGGCTTAAACAGTGTCTTGCCGAGTGTTACAGATATGACAGACTTGACAAATGTGATACGTTTGTAAGAATTGTCTTTCTAAAAAAAAAATAATTTTAAAAATGGCTTACCTTGTTCTCCTTACTGGTATCCAGTTCCTGCTGCAAACAATGGATCTGCTGATTAAGGTGGTCAATCTCCAGATTCTTTTCTTCCAGTAGAGCTGCAGGAAGCTGTAGCATGGAGTGGTCACCTTCCTCATCTTGCTGCTTTTGGTGGAGAGCACTCACAGTCTCCTGTAGGACAAAAAACAGGGTTGAATGTGAATATTTTAAGCAGTGTATATGTGGTCACTCAGAACTCTTATCCAGGTACAACACTGGAGTAAAGAGAGGGCACTACCAACTGAATGGAATGTAGAGTGGGGTGGCTCTGACTTACTACAGCATTATGTACAACATACTAAAACTGGGCTAGAAAGTACTGGAAAGGAATTCACTGTTTGCCTACGGCATTTCTCCATGCTATTTTTTCAGGAAATGGGTCTGGTTATGACAAAAAAGGTAACCTGTACAGGGGCAGATTGTTGGTTTTATTGGGTGCATATCTGTACCTGCAGTTGTGTTATGCGCAGCTGGAGCTGCTCTTCTTGTGCTCTGTTCTCTCTACTGTTCAGTTCCAGCTGCAGGGTGAGCTGCCTGACCTCCTCCTCCCTCACTTCCAGAGCTTTCTCCAACTCCTCTACTCGCTCCAGCAGCACCTCCACCTAGAGATTCAGTTTTATTTAGTCAGATGTTGAGAATCAACACTTAAAAATAAAAATCGGTACATACACACAACATGCCAGCCTGCAATCTGTCAATTATTCAGACCCACCTGCTCCTCTTTGCTCCGCATGTCCTGTTGGAGTGTCTCTAACTGTTCTCGAAGACCAGGGTCAGTGCTGGTGTCAGAGAAGCGGTGTTTCGTCTCATCCAGTTTTGACTGCAAGGCCGAAATCTGGAGTTTATTAGAATATAGCTGCTGCTGTAAGGCCTCCTTATCCTACAGAACATAGGGAAACATATAAAGCTCCTTATGTCAGCAATAAAAACACAGTCACATTGAAGAACGTTTATAGGCAGATGGACTGGATGGATAACCAAATAAATCTCAACTGTTCCTGTGGCTGACCAGGATAACAACCCCTGCAGTCCTGGATTCACAAAACTGTCTCGCAGGGAAAGCTGCTCTGAGTTTGTAAGGTTATACTGACCACAGATTAGAGTGTAGCTTCTTAGTTTAAGCTTTTCCTGTAAACTAACCAGAATGTGGATATTTATAAAAGTCAACAGACTTTAACAGAGGACACGGTCACTTGCACCTGTATGTTAGGTTTTCTTTTGTTTTTTGGAAAGCTGAATGTTGTTTGTAAGCTAAAGACAGAATATGCCACCTGAGACAGGTCCTGCAGACTCTTGTGTGCTCTCTGCAGCTCCTGCTCCAGCTGCAGGACCCCCCTTCCGGCCTCTGCGCTGCTCAGGAGGGCCTGCTCCAGCTCCCGGATCCGAGAGGCCAACTTATCAATCTCATCATTGCGTTCCTCCAGGTCACGCTGGCACTGCTCTTTAGCTGACAGCAGCATGCTGTAATCCTCTGTCTTGTCTTTAATGAGAGCTTGGAGACTTTCCACCTGAAAAAAACAGCAATCATTACATACTAATTACATGCAACACTTCAACTCACCCCAATATACAGATGCCAGTACTAAACATCAGCTTATTTGTAAAGCACAAGATGCCTATTTAAATGTTGTCCCCTGCAAAGTTATACATTCAGTTTGTCACTTCATTGTTGTTGACTACATAATCATAGTACATGCATGATTCCTAACAAGACAAACATAAAGCAGCAGCCAGTGATGCATTAGTGATTAAAACCATTCTACTGCAAAAATAAAGAGTAAGCAGCAAAGCCATTCACACAAAGCCTGGAAACAAGGACTACAAGGCATGTCAATGAACAATGATGTGCATTACATGAGTGCACTACTTATGGCTGTTAAATAAGACAGCATGCCAAGTTAGACAAACATGACTACATGCAAAATCAGATTGCAGCTAGAGCATGCGAAAGCCTAGCAGGGTACAGTCACACCTGAATAACTTACCTGGATAACCAAGTCTTCAATCTACAATATTCAATCATTAAAAAGGACACAAATCAATGAATCAATAATGAACACAGTTATAATTGCTTGCTGATCTCATATGAAACACATACTGCTATTACAATTAACTGTGTAACTTCAGGTGATTGGTCCTTACCCTCTGACCCTTACTGTCCCCTCCTGTAAGTCCTTTGGAGGGCACTCTCAGCTGGGCCTCCAGGTTCTTAATCTCTTGCTGAAACTCATCTCTCTCGTGCTCTCTCTCCACAGCTTGCTCCTGTACACAAGCCAAAAACATCAAATCATTACATCCAAACATGAACATTGAGTGTGTTTTAAAATCAAGGTCAGGGATCTAGAGGGCCCTCTGAATCAGTATGACATGTTTTGAGCCAATATCCAAGACTTACATTTGAAAATAGCTCAAGAAAATATCAAGATAACCCTTTATTAGTCCCACAATCCACCCCAAGCGCACTGAATCACTGTTTATTTACATAATACCAGCTCGCATTTGAAGGCCTAGTTCTAATTAATGACAATTAGAACATCTAAAAGCTAATGAAGTTCATTTATCAACGTCATAATGGCATGCACATACGCAAACATACATCAATAAACTGACGATGGTGTTTGAGTTGTTTCTCCAAAGCGGCAATGTGCTGCTGCAGGTCCTCAGTCTGGGCCCGGTGCTGCTCCTCTTGCTGCTGCACAGAGCTCTCCTGCTCCTCCAACGCCAGCTCAAGCAACCGCAGCCGAGCAGCCAGCCCACCCTGGTCCTTCTCAGCCTGCCGCTGGATGTCCATGCGTTCTTGTGCCAGCCGCTCTGCCTCCACCAGAAGGGCTGTTATAAAATTAAGGAATAGCAGGGCATGAGACTCACCCAAGCCAAAAGGAAAGCACTTAGATATCCAAACACTTGCAGACAATACAGTCATGCAGATCTTGGTTTCAGTTTGTCCATTCCTTAAATGCACAAATCCAACACGCAAATAATTAAGGAAAGATTAAAAGCCCCCAAAACACAGTATTTCAGTGCCATCAAAATGTATGCAGGCATTTAGACTTAATGCGGCAAACCAAAAATCAAGTAGTATTTTTGTAAAGGAATATGACTAATACGGCCAAAAGCTGACATTTAAATTACCAAAAAAAACAAGCAAAAAGTTAGGGGAAAGAAATGAATAAAATAAAAACACTTCAAATATCACTTCAACACTGGCAACAAACCTTTCTCTTCGCCTACATCAGGGCAGCCTACAAGGTGGGGAAACCACAACGAATGCATCAAATAAACATCTCCTTAAGTATTACAAAAGCCACATAACCTTTCATTTAAATGCCTGAGCAATCTTTCAGAGCAAGTCAAGCCATTCAGTGACGAGTGTAAAATGTTCCAGTTTTCAGTCAAAAATCGACAGATATCAGAAATCTTGACTTAGTTTACTGAATGCTTGGTATTAACAGAAGCAGTTACATGAACATATTCTTAACACACCCTTCTCCGTGTCGCCGAGGTCTGCAGAGAGCGCGTCTCTCTGCCGCTGCAGGAGAGCATGGGCCTCGCCGAGGTCCTGCAGCTGGACCCGAGTGCTCTCCAACTCCTTCACCAGCTTCTGCTCTCGCACTTCTTTCTGTTGCAGAGCCTCCTCCATGGTGGCCTTCTCCACCACATAACCCTCCATCAGACCTGAGAAGAGATTTCTCAGCTCACAGAAAGTGTGCAACATTAAAAAAAAAAAATGAGGTTGGCTGTTATCTGAACATACACTAACCTTCAGCCTTGTGCAGCTCAACTTGAAGCTGACTCTTCAGACTGGCCTCCTGGTCCAGCTGCTCTAGGAGCTGAGAATGCTGCAGCACCAGAGCATTTCTGGCCTCACCACCCTGGCTGAACTGTGCATCCACTACGGCCTGAAGAGCATGCACTTGCTCCAGCTATGTTTAGAAGACAGAATGGAAAAAAGAACAGAGAGAAAAAAAAATCTAGAAAGTTATTTTCCAATAAAATGTTCATGGTATGATAGACAGCAATGTACTCCAATAAGTGACATGGTATTTGGGCAACCTACTGTTAATTGCACCACGAAGGAAATTGCTTATCACATGTATAGCAATGTTTGGACATTTATGAACATGAATTATATCCAATTTGTTTAACTGGGTACTCTTAAGACTACTAAATTAAACAATGAGAAGCATACTATTAAAAACTTATATTACATGTCTGAACATAAAAAGTATGTACACCTTTGCTTTCAGTCTCAGGTGTAATTCCTAGGGAAAAATAACTGCAGCTTATCATTACAGGAGACTTGATTAGTCCTGAAGTCTTCGATGAAAGGACTACACTAGCAAGTACATCAAGCAGCTTCCAATTTTTTATCCAAATAGCAGTTGACAAATCAGCTTTGCATGACCAAGGCATGTGACAAGGAATAAATAATCAAATAAAATGTTTTATTTAATTAGTGACCTT
>JBBIGB010000109.1:2062457-2081631 GCA_037577075.1 Alestopetersius hilgendorfi
CCCGGAAAAACTATCGGCGTGGATTTTTGCCGATAACCGATGGTTCCGGGAATCAACTATCGGTGCCGATTAATCGGCAAAACTGATACATCGGTCGCCCTCTACTATACACACACGTCATGTTAGGAACAGTCAATATATGCACTGAAATGAAAATTTAAACATTCCTCACCACTCATGCCATGAAGAAGTTGTATGGTCTTTCAGACCTACATTAGTGAAAGTAATGAGCAAGGGTCCTGCAGGACCAAGGTTTGACCACTATAATTGAACCACATGATGGAGCCTACCATAAAATTTTAAAAATCAAAAGTGATGTACAGCATTTCACCTTTCCTGAATCTTGCGAAGTTTCTCTGGATCTCTGGAGGAAGTGGGCTTTTCTTTCGCCTGTGCCTCAGCCTGACTTCGTCCCTCCGTTCCGACGTCCAACCCAATGATCACATTCTCAGGCATGCGGAACAGAGGGCTGGATAGGACCCGGGCAACACCAGGGTTCCGCCCAGAGAGACGGGAGGCATCCTGAAAGAGGGCCGAGGAGAGCCCTGAAGCCCCAGCAGAAGGAGGAGCTGCTGCACCCTCTGACAAATCATCTTCTTCCTCATCCTCTTCCTCCTCTTCATCACGGTGCCTGTTCTGGTCAGAGGTTCTGCGGACCTCTGGGCTGCTGAGGGGGAACTGTGGGGAATGTCGGGCCTCCATGCGAGCACTCTCATCACGGCCCTCTCTCCGTCGACGGGAAAACAGAGGGGTGCAGCGGTTCCAGTTGAGCCAGGACAGCCCTCCCGGAGCTCTGAGGGACTCTGCTTCTGGTTCTACATCTGTATTTTCCTGCACTGGAGACAGGGCCTGCTCACGCCTGCGCAGGAATGCAAAAGCCTGTGCTGGATCAGTCTCCATACTCTCCCTACTAACTGTGGGCGAGGTCTCACTGGGCAAGGCCTCCTCAGGGGCAGAGTCAAAGGACCTTGTGCCCGAGTGGGTGCTGGAGGAGGAACTAGACTCTTGACTGGAGCGCCGGGAGAAGAGGCGGGACAGCAGACGCCTGGTGGTGCTTCTGCCATCAGAATCCCCACCCTCAGGTGTTGGAGTTGGCACTGGGGCAGGACTAGATTGGGGAGGGCTGGAAGTGCGCTCACTGAAGGGTGTGTAAGAGGAGGAGCTCCAGGAGGACAGGCACACAGGGTCTGAGAGGGAGGCAGAGGTGCGGGTGGAGCTGGAGCTAGGGGCATCTCGGGGGGTACGGGGGCTGGGCTGGTAATCAGAAGACACTCTGTGTGAGCAGCGCTCCAGAGGCGAGGGGAGGTACTCTGAGGAGATGCGGCTGGTTGAACCACCCTCTCTGCGAGACGAGTACAAGCTCTCTTTAGGTCGAGCTCCCTGGGCATAAGTGGAGGTCACACGCTCTGGCCGATCTGAGATGCAAACACAAAACAGTGTTAATTCAGAGTAGAAGGACCCACTCAACATAGAAATCCTTATGATAAAAAAATGCTAATAACACAGGGCTAAAATTTCCAATGATATTTAGAGAAAAGTGTACAATATAATTTTACATGATCAAGCATTAAACAGACTTCACTGGTTTAGTGTGTCTCTCTACAGCTTTTAACCCATTTAATATTTCACTCCCTTAAAATTAGTCCATATAGAAAATACCTGTTAAAACTTTAGCCATTATAACACACACACACACACAAATCCTTTTCAATTCCAGAAAAGCGATTTTGCTGGGCACATACAAACACATTGCAATTTACAGCAGTATAATCACAATATTAATATTTTGTCTTTATAGTGCAGCCCCAATGTAACAATACTTCCATTCTGAGGCCCTACCAGTGTTTCTGAATAATTCCATGTACGCAGTATTGCTAATAAAATAGGTCAATATTATGATCTTCCAGATCAATTTTGTTGGTTAGGTTTTAATTAAATGCTACTCAGCCCTCCATTCAATTAAAATCCTCAGGAGGAGACATTCTGCAAAATGCAGAAGACCTGCAGATTACACCTCTGCAACAAAACTGACAAACTGCCATCCAGCACATGTAGCATTCTCTTCTCACTCTTAACAGCTCAAACTACTGTTGCTCATACACCAGAAAACCACAGAATCAACTTTTAACCACGTGAATTTATAGTTAGTCGACTGTGGTGGCGGTAATACACTGAAAAGTTGTTAACCACCATAAAAAGAAAAAGCCTGCTACAGCCATGTAGCATGACTGCTCCCTGTCTTGACCTCATATTTCAGTGTTTTGGACATGAAAGTGAAGTAAAAACAAGTTTAACAAGGACAAGCAAACTGGAACACAACAAATCCGGTCAATCAAACCAACTATGCAACATCTAACCCACGTTTGTTCTGTTGGTTCTCTGCCTTCTATTGTCAAAGGTACTTTTCATCCCCACTACCTTCCATTATTTTTTGCTGGAGGTTCTTTCACAATTATTCAGAATACTGAAAAAAGCCCGATTGCATGAGAGAATCTTTAATCATAAATAAAAACTAACTTGTGGCAGAGTTTGCTTACGGTGTGTTAATTATCCGATACAAACATTCAGACTTTCCCGCATTATCCTGAAGTTTATATGTTACTTTGGCTAAACTGTGTACGGTATAATCAAGCTTGTTTATGAGTTCACCTCAAAGTTTATAACACAGGTTTACGGAATTGTAGTCTGTGATGCCTGTGTTGAATCATGATCAAACATACCACACAGACCTCAGAAGTATCCTGATTTGCGCTCTGTATTCCAGCCAGAGAGAATCTGCACAGTAAACCTAACCATAAAGGGCCCCTCTTACAGAAAACAGTAAACCAAAAAAGTCAAAGACAACTGATTGCTAAACAGTATGAGCTAAAAACAGAGGCATACAGGCAGGTCTGGATTCAAGCTATACATACACAGTGAGGAGGTCAGTGTTGTGGGTCTGTAGCTACTGAGTCCCCCCACACCAGTCAGTCCAGTATCCACCCTCTTCTCTGCCTCTCTGCGAGCCCACAAACCCTCTGATGAAGATGAGGAGGCTGATGAAGAGGATGATGAGGACCTGGACAGGGGGCTGATTGTGGATTTCCAAGATGAATCTAAACACAAGGTGAGTTTATTATACACCTGCACATCAATAAAATACTGATTAGACATACAGATCTCCATTCTCCACTCCCCCACAGTGGATTTGAAATTAAACTTACATTACACTGCTAAATGCTTTCCTTTAATTTAGAATTCAATTTATTCACTCAATACAGACACGGAATTTGAATCTAGTGAGTACAGCACCAAAACATAATACATACAGAGACTGCACTGTGCTTATAAGGCATCTGTAATCCAGGAAAGGGACTTTATAATTTTTTTATATTTAAATAACATATGCCCCTACTGCCAAGAGTAGCCTTAATGAAAGAAGCAGATTATTGTTTTTAACTGTTAACTTGTGGTTCCAATGAGCGTGGTTTTGAAGAAATTAGTTAAACTGAGGTTTCATAAGAGTCATATTCCACATTGTTCACAAATGTTCCATAACGAGAGTACCTGGTGTTCCTCCCAGGTTTGAGCGAATGCTGCTGGTTGTGGATGTGAGTGGGCTTCTATTGTACATTGATCTATTTGTGTAGGACAGCTTGGCTCTTTTAGACTCACTGTCTTGAGCTGTTGTTAGAAGACTGGAGTATGACCCCAGTCCTCTCTCTGAATCAACCTGTAACACACACACAGAGGGAGAAAACCACCATCTCTTGATGACTTAAGCAAGTGACATCAGTAGGCACACATAGAAATCAGGCAACGAGATGAAGTCACACTGCATGACATCAGCAAGGTGACAAAAAAAGCAGCAATGTATATCTTCACAGAGAATCACATTCTTTCATCAGCATGTAAGTAATGGTGTCTTAGGCTACATTAAAGGATCACATACTCAAATGAGATCGCCTTCTAATGTTTGCCCAAACAGGGTCATATTTGTTTCTTCTGTATGTTTCTTCTGTAGCTTTCCTCAGCTGCTGACAAAATAAAACCAACTTTAACACTCACAGGTTTGCTTCTCCCTCCATAGGATGTCTCTGTCCATTGACGTTCACATGATGTAGATGAAGAGGAAGAAGAGGAGGATGAGAGGGGAGTAGAAAACTTCCATCTGGAGTGGCGGCTCTCTGAGGAGCTATAATCTCTAGTGGCTCCAGAAAGGCATGGGCTCTGCAGTACAAGGGAAACTTAAATTATTCAGAAATAAATGACTTAAAAAACAACAAGTACAGGATCAACTAATAAAGTGTGAAGGAATTCTGCTGCTGCCAAAATGGTCTGCTCCAGAGCATTCACCTTAACAGATGCCCCATGTAAATCGGCCACAGAGATTGAATTGCTAGTAAGTTCTCCGATTTAATAAGGTTATCTGCATGCATTTTTCAATAAAATGTTATGTCAAGTAAATTTAAGATAGATTTAAGTTTCAGCACTTTTTCCCAGTACACCATTCAAAATTTATGTTAAAGTCACTATATAAAACAAGGCTAAGGCAGCTGCAAAAGGGGCATGACTTAACTCAAATGACAATTTTGAGCTTAAAAATCTTTTGAGGCAAAAATGTGTTTTATAATGCATTGAAAACACCAAACTTTTAAAGTTGTTCACATGTTTCACAAAAAGGATAAAGTAACACTACGTCCTCCAAGTCATGTTAAAAACACCTTTGGTCTGGTTAAAGCAAACAAAGGTGTTTTGGAGGTTAGAGACGACAAGCCATGTTTAAAAGCACTTTGTGTTCACCCTGGATACTGACATGACATGGTGTTTAGTTATCACTTGTTTTGCATGTCATCTACCCACACACTCAAAGGGTCAAAAACAACTCCAGGACGCTCCAGTAACCTTATCTAGCCAGACACTCTGTGCCAAGCTGGCTGATTCCCATTAGGGGACAGCAATCTGGTCTGGCTTATAAAAAAAAATAACTCAAGCTTGTGTAACAGGAGCTTCACATGGACACAGCAAGACTGCCGAGAGCAAGATGCTAACAGAGCATACGTGGCTAACATAACCCACAGATCTATTTCCAGCTTTCCATCTCAACACAGGAGGCCATAATTTTACACTGTGGCAACAGTTATTTTCCTGCAAAGGGGACTTCCTCTTCTAATGTGTGCACATTTACCCAATACACTATATTGCTTTTACAAAGCTGTTTAAATGAACAAAATCATTTGTCATAAATCATTTTAAAGGTTAGTAATTTTTGAAGACAATATACAGGAGCAGCATCAGTTTAGTATAGCGCTGCCTCTGAGAAGTGGTCTCTGATGGATCTTGTCTGGAGCCATTCATAAAAACTAGGACTAAGGTGCCAAAATCCAGTTCTGGAGGCACAGCGTCCAGCACAATTTGGTAGCTCCCCTCAAAACACCCTCGCTAAAGTTGACAGTTAACAGGTGAGTTGAACCAAGTGTGTTTGAGCAGGGAAATCAAGTTGAGCAAGTTTCCCCCTAGAAGTGTATTCTCGTTACAAAATCACACCCAACCCAACCAAAGTGTCATATTCCGCAGGGTGCCCGGGACAAAACATTTCACCTGTGGCATTGCACATGGACTCTGAGTACCTGGTAGTCGGAGTCCAATTTTCCTGTGCCTCCCCTACCAAAGCGATCACTTCCCAGAACGCTTCCTCTGCCATACAGCCGACTAGCACTGAGAGCTGAGGAAGAAGAGGAGAGGGGCGAAGGCGATGACAGGGATGAGGAGCTGGAGATGGTGAAAGGCAGCCGGCGCGGCTTTGAATCCATTGCTGAGTGTCACTGAAAGAAACAATCAAAGATACCCTGAGAGTGGAGCTAAAGTGGTTAAACAACTTGTGGAAAAAAAATCACCACAAAAAAAAAACAAAAAAAAAAGGTGGTATCAGATCATACCAGACTTGCAGATAAAAGGCTGGTGGAGTTCTTGAAGCGAATTGAGCATTCAAATGAATTAGGAAGAAAAACTGAGTCACGCACCTTCAACAAAAACATGACTCAGTATGAACGTTTTCACTGTCATCAGTAATGGCAGACCACGCAGCATGATAACACCATGCTGGCTTCAAGAAGATCATATCATTGACCTTGGACCAGGGTACACTCATGCGTTTGTGATATTTCCAAGAACTCAGACTGAGCAAAAAGTAGTTGTAAATTATCCCACTTTATGATTTAGGAGTGTTTAAGATAAAACAGCCAAACCCTGATTACACATTGGGCATATCTTGTTTGCATTAGGACACCATTCTAGACAACTCACACATGGTTTGTTTTCACTTTACTAAGTCCTTTAGACTGGTCATACAGAACCGCCCTCAGCTGCTCTATAAATATGCCTCTACAGTATAGTATTGAAATAGTACCCTTGCCTTGATGATTTAAGCTTTGTGCTTTTGGTCTCTTGCTATTTTCCAACTCACATTTGCTAAAGGAGAATGGTGCTAAACTTAATCTGCCCCAGAGAGAGCCTGCAGAGAAGGCGGAGACCCACAGACCCCAAGACCCCTAACTTTATCCAGAACATTCCCCAACCCTTCAGTGCGTTTCATTACTTCATTGCGTACAGGAAGGGAGAAAGAAAAAATGCTGCCCATGTGTCTCTTGTTTTTGCAATCCTAAAACGTGGGAAAAATATCACTCGACTTAGAAAGTTACATTACACTTTTTCAAGTGAGTGTCCTAATTCCTATAATAGAATGTAATTGCAAGTTGAGACACATTCCCTTTGGTGCGAGGAACGTAGTTGTTGTTGTTCTCTGTGGCAAAAGGTACACCCAGTTCTTCTTGTGTAACCAGTGCAAGTCAACAGCCTGAGCTTACCAAAGCTGTGCAAACTCTCACAGGATTACTTGGCTGACTTTCTTTTAAAGGACCCTCCCTGCAGCAGCAGCATTAGACATTTTAGCACAGCTGAAGCTCTCCAATAAGTGTTTTGATGGTAGCTCCTCCCTCTACATGATTATAGAAGTACTGCACCATAGTACAGGGATTTATAATACCAGCTGGAGAGATGATCATGTCATGTTCTGTGATGCCTGAGAGGCTCAACGCGTTTTAGGCGAGACTATTAGTCGAACCAGCACACACACATTAAACTGACCTTTCAAAATGTCTGTCTCTGGCCTCGGCACAGCAAGGTCTATGAAACACTGTGGATTTCGTCTGACTCGAAAAACACAGTTGGCAAAGGTGTCTTAATCTGCCCGACTATAACCCGTTTTAATTGCTGTCTTGTATGCTGGTTCTCAAATTGTAACGCAAATATATACCTCTTTCGCTATTTGGCTAACGTAGCAACCTGGGATTTCCACTTTACAAAACATTTTAAGTACATTCCCTATACTGTCATGCGGTGTCAAGTTTCCATAATGCAAAAGGATTGGTTTATTTTTGTCAGCAGTCTGCAGGAGAAAGCTCCAGGCCTTGTTTTCGTCCGTGTTAGCAAGCTACGCTAGCCAGCTAAGCTAACAAACTCTGGCAACTTTTAGCCGCTAAAACAAAGACTGTAAGCAAACAGTGGCAGTAGAGTGCTGCAGTTTGCCCTTTGTGAAAATGTATTTGGACACCCAGTTTACGAAATACGACGCGGAAAGAGCAAGAAAATCCATTTACAGCCGTGTCACGTCACGCAAGTGTCTCACCTCCGATATTTCCGTCTCTCTGCTGTTAGCATAAATGGCGTCCGTGTGTTGATAAAGGGGAGGTCACGTGATTTGCAGTGCAAGAAGACACCTGCTCGTTAAGAAGGATGATTGACAGGCCTCTCAGCCAATGAGCATGCGAACACAATCATCCGTCACGCCCCTTTCGCTGGGTCTGCATTCTTGCGTTGGTTTCATATCAGAATCAGAATCAGAATCAGGGAACTTTATTTATCTCGGAGGAAATTGTTCACATCACGACTGCACACTCACACAAGACAGAACAATACAGAATAAAATACCTGAATATATAATAAAATATACTCAGACTAGAAATATATTAAGAAAAGAAATATAGTACAACTTACCCATAATAAAAAGTGTACCAAGAGGAGAATATAGTTTAAGTTAAAATTAAATCACTCTGTACAATAAATAGAATAGACAGTTACGTCTAAGTACCTTTATCAAAAAAAATTGAAATTGTGAAATTACAAAAATGCAGTTATCAAGAGAGAAGTAGTATTTGGAATCTAAATGTATTGCACATAGGTAACAAGTATTGCACATCAAGATATATTGCACAGTATTATGATAAGTATATGGCACATACTGAAAAACAGTTATTGTTAGAGTATAGCTAGGGTTATTTTGCACATCCTGTGATGGAGGGGCTTCACTATCTACACTGAACTTTAAACTATTTAAATCCATCCGTAATTAGTGAGTCTACTCCAATTAAAAGCAAACTAAATAACACACAGATGTAAAAATAAAAGATCCAATTTGATTAAAATCAGGGATTTGAATGACAGTCTGAAATACACTATTGGGACGCATGGCCATTATGCCAACAGGGACTTCAATGACATTGCATTCAAATACATAGACTTAACATGGAGCTGTTCCCCCCCTTTGCGGCTATAACAGTTTCCACTCTTCTCAGAAGGCTTTCCACAGGAGTTTTGAGAGTTTCTGTGGGAGTGTGCCCCCCATTCCTGCTGTAGAGCATATATGTGGTCAGACACTGATGTTACACGAGAAGGCCTGGCTCAAAATCTTCGCTCCAGTTCATCCCAAAGGTGTTAGATGGGGTTGAGGTCAGGACTCTGCCCGGGTCAGTCAAGTTCTTCCAACTCACCCAACCATGTCTATATGGAGCTCGCTTTGTGCTCTGGGACACAATCATGCTGGAATAGAAAATGTTCTTCCCCAAACTGTGTCCATAAAGTTGAAAGCATGGCGTTGTCCAGAATGATTTGGTATGCTGAAGTATTAAGGTCGTCCTTCATTGGAAATAATGGGCTTAGCCCAAACCCTGAAAAACAGGTGTGTCCCAATACTTTTGTCCATATAGTCGAGGCAGGCTTGAGTTTTAAAAATGGTTAAGTCAGTGCTTTAATTTGGGCAGCAGAGGGCAGTGTGCTGCTCCAGTTCTCCCTGTCCTCTGCACTGCGAGTTTTGTTTGCATGGAGCCACATGGTATTTATCCTATCACAGAGGTAATTAGAAATGCTGCGAATGTGATAATGAGACATTAATTAGAATAATAAACATCGACGCTATTGTACTTAATTCTTAATGCAGCATGTACACTAACTCCTACAAGCTTTTATAATAAATGAACATGCTAATGCATTTTTATATCGCAGATTTTAGATTTTAGAGAAAGGTGCTCTCAGTGCTAATTGTAGGGTGGAGGTTAGCACCAGCCTGCACTGAGGTTTTAGTTAAATTGTCCCATTTCCCCCATTTTAAATAAAATGAATGCTTAAACTCTACTAATTCAACATCATACGTAGCACAGATGCAGTGTTTTTAAAGTAGATTTTTCAATATATAAAGATTAGGAAAATTTTGTATCTTGAGCTTTTTAAGAATGTCAAACACTTACATGAATTACACGGAATGTCAAAAGATTACATGGCACTGACTAATGCAGAAGTTAGCCAAGATCACTGCAAGGAAGCCAAATATCATGTCTGTCTATTAGCTTCAACATCAGTGCACCTCTTTATTGAACTCGGGGATCCCAAACACAAAAGTGTGTGTGACACACTTCTGCAAAGCAAGCTGGGTGTTGTATTTAGAAAATGATTAACAAAAACATGAGACTGATTTAACTCGTCCGAAAATATAACAAAGTAGTTGAAGGCCAGAATGCCCCTAATGAAGTAGCTGTGCTGGTTTCTGGCCCTGGTTTTCGTGCTCGGCCTCCTGCTACACAGCCTGAACTCCACTAGGCTTAGACTGCAGGTAACAGAAATAGCCAGCATGAGAATATTTTTGCACATTGTATGTTTTCCTGTGCTTAAATCTGTTCTGGGCTGGCCCTATATCAGAACTGGGCACCCATGAAGACCAAACTTGGTGGTGTGTGCGACCGTGCTTCTGTGAAGGCAGATGCTTTGAAGAGCCCTGCTCAAGCCTCGACCAAAACAACATTCACAGATCCTTTTCTTTTTTTTCCACATGAAGAGGGGAGGGATAGGAGGGATCGGGGGTAGAAGTCAGCAGGCTTCAGATACAGCTGAAAAGAATGTCTGGCCTCCTTTTGCACAGATGTGTAATCACAAAGGAATGCCTGGAGCCCACTCTGCTTTTTCCACCATCAGACCTCGCGCTCCTTCACCAAAGTTTTCCCACGCCTTCCAAGGAGCATGGGACTCACACTGTGTGCTCAAAAGTATCCAAACCCTGCTTCTAATGGGTGGATTCAGATGCTTTAAGGTGCAGCTACTATTGACAAAGATGCATAAGTGAGCACACATATTATGCAAACTCTTAAAGGCTCTGCCATTATAATGGAGAAGCTGTGAGGCCAAGGTTCGACTAGAGGGGTACAAAGCCCCCAGCATTACAGTGATGGAGCTCCATCCAATACATTGATGAGTTGGGTTTGTTTTCCAACATTAGTACCTGACAATCAAATATCTAAAGCTGGCTAAGTGCAATAAAACCCTCACAGCAATGGTCCAACATCCAGTGTAAAGTCTTACCAAAACAGTAGATGTTACTGTAGCGACAGGGACTTCCTATTTATAAACTTGAACAGTGAGTAAGAAACACCTACAAACCTTTTGGACATTTTGATGGGTAGGCTATGGTCACACATCACCATTGAAAGAGTGAAAGAAATTAGATTTCCAGCTTGTTTCAAATCTTATAGCACTGTAGCATCACTCCACTATATTAAGCACTACTTTTATTGCACCACTCCACTATATTAAGACATATAGAGTGCAATACAGCAATCCCCCAGTTTTACGCGGATCAGGAGTCGTGGATTTAGTCATATCCTCCGCCATTTTTTGCTTTTTTGCAGCTATAAATATATATTTTTTCTGGATGTTTACACACAAGGGGACTCAGGGCAGACTGTAGTCGACCTGGAAGCACTTTTTTTTATTTCCACACAAGGGTTGAGCCCCCATGCTCCATGCACGATTTCTCCATGGTGCAAGCACCCAGACACTTTAAACTCCACAGTTCGATTGATCTCTGGGAGACCTTTCCAACGAGCCTTCATTTGCATTTTTAGCCTGAATAGATCAGGGGTTATTCCTCGAAAACCGTGCACCTCCCTGCCATGTCCCAATACTTTTGTCCAGCGACCGTCTGTGTTCCATATCTCGGCGAGGAATTTAAATTTAAAGAGGTGAATATGGGTTTACCATTACACTTTCTTTAAGGGTAATGAAATGAAACTGTTCCGGGACCATTTTCGGGGGTATATTTAGGGTTTACACTATAAAAATAGGCAGTTTTAGGCATTTATTATTTTTTGACCAAAACACAACATGGTTTTTCACCATAGGCATGTGCTCTTGGAACATAACCCCCGCAAAAAAGTGGGGGATTACTGTATTATCATTATGTTAGTTGTGTAAGTTTGTGTGAGTTTAATTAACCTCGCGTTCAGTAGAATTACACAAAAACTGTTTTTCTTACTGTGCCTCTAAGAGTGATCAGTGTAAATGATCTGTGGTTTAAATGGCTCCCCTGTATTGTGCCTTCCTCAGAAACCAAACTTAAACACTCCTTCTGATCAGTGTAAACGGGCAGGCTAACCTGCCGTAGGCTGAATGTATTTAAGTATTTATGTAAATGTGTTGGCTTTTGTGACATCACAAAAATAAATAATTCAAAACTTGACCTTTTTTTTTTGCAGCTGTGTTTCTAGAAATAAACTGTTTGGACTGGGCAGTGAACAGCATGTTGTGAAACTCCTATTACTTGTACTAATTACATTTTTGATATGGGCCCTTTAAGCATCTTTATATAGGCAGAAGATTAAGAAGGAGATAAATGCACACCAGTAGTACATATCCAGGACACATATGGATTGAGGCAAGGGAAATTCTTTGGCCCCGGTTTAAAAAAACCTACTAATGTTCGACGCTCCCCCTCTCCCCCCGGGTCTTCTGCTCCTCGAAACGGACCACAGAGGGTCACGCTTTCTTAGGGGACACAATAGGGGCACAGTTCCGAGTGGCAGCGCGCGCCACTTCTGCCTGGAACATGCACTCCGAAATAGAAGACGAGGCAAGCACAGGCTTCCCCAGCCAGCGCCTTTTCATGTGACCACTGCAGCCTGCCCTTCCCCCAGAGTGAAGAAAGTGCCAGCGAAGGAGCATCTGGACGCTGAACTTTCCAAGTGGAACCTCAACTGCAACAAATGCATGTTGGACACAATTGTGTTCATTCACTAGAGGTCATAAACACTGACTGATCACTCGGTCTAAACTGGTCTAAAACAGTGGCAGCGAGGCCTGTTATTGGTCGATAGGGTGACTCAGTCACTCTGCCTGCCCACAATTGTATTTACACTCTTTTTGTGATGCAGAATGAAAAGTTTCTCAAGATGCCTGCCAGTAAATGGTCATTCTTTGGAAAAAGCTCTAATCGTTCGTGGGTGTTTTCAGCTGTTCTTTGGTTGAAGGAACATTGTCTAGAGCATCTTTTGTATCATATATGCAGAGGGAAAAGACCATCAAGTTGTAGTTGAGCTTCTGCTCCTCAAATGCAGCAAGTCGTTCACATGACATATGACTATTATTCACCAAAATGTTTCAGACAAAAGAAATTTCAGTCACAGTAGACCAAATATGGCTTGGATGGCTGAGAGTATTCAAGACAAGGCAGAAATTGACCAGGGGTTCTGGCTGCTATATGAAAAATCACAATTAATAGTGGATTATCTGGAGCCAGAATTAAACTCACATAGGTTTCTGTCTTCGGTGCTGTGGTGGTGTGAGTGGTGACTAATAAATATAGTGCAGTCCCAGTACAAATACAAATGAGCAGACGCTGACAGTTCTGTTTACCACTGATGAATTCTATTGGAGATTTTACAGATGGCCCATCCCGGGGAAGCATTTTACCATTTTTTCACAACAACGGTATCATTCCATTCACACAGTAGTACTTTGTTGGAGGGGGAAAGTAAATTTGATGCAGTTTGGGCACTTATATGCATAAACATGTAAAAGAAATGCTTGTGAGCGCTTAAGCTTGTTCACAACTGTGGTGATATTGTCGATAACACACTCCTGTGAAGTTCAGTTTAGCTAAACGGCAGGAGAAAAAGAAAACGGATGTACTTTGAAATGTGATTTTTTTTTTGTAATGCAATTGAAATTAAAGTACAATTATTCAGCAATACTCCAGTAAAGTACTAAGCGTTCAATATAATAACACAGTATAATAAAGTGTAGTATTTTCTACTGCTGAAATGGAGTACAGTAGATTTTTTTTGGCTTAATCTCCTCAGCCGCTAATGGAAAAAAAATGCCATGGTTGCTGTTGCGAATCCTTAAACGAGCTTACAAGTATTTCTACTGTGCTTCTCTTATTGCCCTATCGCCGTTAGACGTCCGTGAAGAGCGTTCGTGTTGTTTTTCTCCTTGGAAAAGGCGCCGGGCTCTTAGATCTGCAGAGCTGAGCAAAACACACAGAGAAACCACGACCTGAACGCTGTTTATTATTTCGCAGACCTCCAGGTGTACAGTGACTGCTGTGATTATGTGTGCTCCACCCAAAACCACCCTGCTGCGTGGAGATGGATGGCTCATGGGGGATAAACACGCACACACACAAACACTCGTGCGGGCACGCACGCACACACACACACACACACACACACACACACACACACACACACTCACGTTGTTGCTGGGGTGATGAGACGTGGCCATTCTCGGCACGGCGGTGATGGCCTATTTTTTGATCAGACAACATGGAGGCTCCTGCGAATGTCTGGCCCCGCTCGCTGCCTAGAGCGCAGGCTGCACTGACCTGAAACTACTAATTAAAGCAGACACTGCTTTGCATAAAGAGAGGTTTGATGCGGCCTGACAGTTGGCGTGAAACATTGAAATTCAAGGGACGGGCGAGGGAAGACAAACGTCGATTACCTCCTTGCATTGTGCGTCACAGCGCGTCGCATTAAGACTTCACATTTAGATCAGTGCTTCAAATCAGCTGCAATAGTCAGCTTTGAAGAAGTGTGGAGAAAAAGAGGGATTTCCTTGAACACGCGCTGCACTTCAGGGCAAAAAAGCTGATCAATACTTAAGTGTCGATCTTGATCGATATCAAAAACTGATACTGGGTGTTTTCTTTAACAGTAGAAAAATAAAGCAATTGATTGTAAGGAATCAGATTTTCTTTACACAAGCGCAGTCAGTCTCACAGATCTTCTACTCATTTCAGTTCACTAAATCCTCTTTTACTGGCTTTCACTGAAATCACTAGGATGTCCCCTGTTTATGTGCACAAGACATTCAAAATGATTGATTTTAGAGACTGAATCCTAGTCCTGGGTTTGGAATCAGATGGAGCAGAAGCCAGTGGTACTGATGCTTGACCAGTATGAACATTTGCTGGAGCTAAGCACTCCGATGGCTTCTAATATGAATAATTTATTATATATTCTAAAGGGGAAATCCATAGATTTTTTTTTTTTTTATTTCTGCATGATGAAAAGTGGTGGCCATAGGAATCAGAGGTGACAGTGTCTTGAATGCAGTTCACTTTTTTTATTTACTGTCCAAAACAACCAATGACCTGAGTTTGATATGCGGTGTTGATAATGGGAAAATGATCATGATAATTTTCTCTGTGTACTATTACGCCTAACAGAGCCCTGTATGTACATTCCACACTGAATAGATTTTTACAACCATCTTCTACACCAAAACTGTATAGTAAAACCACCAATGAACAATATCGCTGCATATTTGTAATATTATAATGTAATTCCTTGCTGTGACTTTAAAGTAGCTTCTTTTTATAAGAAACGGAAGACATCTGGTTTCTATCACTGTGAACAATTCTGACTCAGAATCTCCAGAATAGTGCATTTCACAATGAAGCACTCTGAACAAATTTATGGAAACCTGATGAAATTCCCCTTAAATTGCTGAAACCCAAGACGTCTGAAGAAAAATTTTTTTTTTTGTTGTTTTAACCTTAACTGCTAAGAGGGCATTCATACTGGGGCCCATGGCACTGGTGGCCTAGAGCAACTGGGCAACTGACCATAATAGTGCTTAATTTGTGCAGAATTTTGAGTATGTGCTACATGTGTCCACACAACAGGAGTCTCTATAAAGACTACATGCATAGCCTGGGGTTGTGTGTGTGTGTGTGTGTGTGTGTGTGTGTGTGTGTGTGTGTGTGTGTGTGTAAATCTCAACCCGTTCTCTCTGAAGTTGTAAGGAATGTTTCAACCCTTTTTTTGAAGGAGGCTCAATACAGGGCAGTCAATCAGAACAGAGTTCATTACATAAATCAGTCTTAAAGGCACAGTAACAAAAGCAGCTTCAGCAGTTTCATTTGGTTGTAAAATTAATGACTATTTTTGGAGCGTAAGATAAGATAAGATAAGATAAGATAAGATAAGATAAGATAAGATAAACCTTTATTAGCCCCACAAGTGGGAAATTTGCTTTAACAACAGTACAGTAAAAAATGTAAAGTAAACAATCTAGAAATATAAAATATGGACATCTGTATTGGAAAATATATTCATATGAAGATAAAATGATGGAATATGGGGCCTTTAAGGACTAGATACTGGCAGCAGCCATGCATGATGCCAGAGTTTTTTAATCTAACAGTATTAATGAGTAAATAAGTAAGTAAGAGTAAACAAGTAAATAAGGCTAATGGATATAAAGGCTAATGATGTTTTATTAATGTTCACGTATTAATATTAATGGCTTAAAAATACAACAATAATGATCACATAAATAATACAGAGAGAGAGAGAGAGAGAGAGAGAGAGAGAGAGAGAGAGTCTAAGAACTCTATTGGAAATGTGATTCGCTCTGGGGTGCTGGTCAGAGCGCAGGCAGAGGAGCGAACCGTCTGCACTTTTTATCACTTAGGCATCATGGGTGCATGTATAAGAGCTGTAAAATCAACAGCATATCATAAAATGTTCACGAACATGTGCCACACACACAACACGGTGCAGTGACATTGTCCATTCAGTCTTTACAGCACGGCAACATGAAGCAGCTCGGAAAATATGCTAACTGCTAATTGGCCAACAACCATGAGCTTAACTGTGAAAGTGTCACTCTTGGTCATAACGAAGCGGAGGTCATGAGGATCATACATGTCTTATGTGGCCTTAATATGCTATCGGCGATATCAGGATTATGAGTTTTCTTAAACACCTGAGTGGTGAAACAGAGGCAGAAGAACCAACGGAACTGAGTTGTGATGTAGCTTGTCTTCAAGGACTTCTTATTTCCTATTTCCAAGTTCGGATTTCATGATCACACTTAGCTGGAAGTCTTGTGGTCAGAAACCTAATAAGAAAATAAATAAGAAGCTTTATAAAATGGACCACCTGCTAAAAACATTGTTTTTTCTCAAAACAATGAAATTGAACAAAGTGGTTTTGAACAAGAGAGACAGATTGAAGAGAAGAGGATATGCATCAAGTGTAGCATTTAGGGGTTTTATTATAATTAGCTTCTGCCCCGGCTTTGTTTTGCCTTCCGCCATGTTTGTTAGTGCCACCCCTCCCCCTCTCTGCATCACAATTACTGGCGTTTACCTCTAATGATTACGACTTTATAATCATGATATTGTGGCCTCCTGAAGGAGTGAACCGAAGAACATTACCTGTTTTTCCAGCATTTTATACAAATGTGTAGTCAACGTGTGTAGGTTTGGTTTTTTTCTTTTTTTCAAAATGGTTTATTAAAAATTTTAATCTGTTAAAAATATGTGAGTGTAGCTCATATGGGGTAAACACTGGGTCTGGTACAGATTTCCTCCACATAGTAATGTCTGTTCTGTACATCATTCTTTGTCAGCACTTTATGGTGAGATTTTTGCCAGCACCAACGAATTTGGCAGTACTGGCTGATAGTATCGGTCAGTCAATATATCAGTTGGGCCCTCATTTCTTATGCGCTTGCCTTTTTTTTACCAGGTAGGTAAATGGAATGGTGCTCGCCCGTGGAAGAAACCTCTTAGATATCTTTCTTTTTCTAGGATCCCTTTAAATCGAAAGAGCCTAAAGCCAAAGCAGACACAAAGGCTGAGCTATCTTTAGGCCCAGGAAAGCAGGCTGCTTCACACAAGCCTGACGATGAGGCTTAAAGTGCCTTTTTGAAATGAAACAGCGTTCAACAACAGCCTGCACTCTCCTGTCTCATGTTTGTCTTGGTAATTCTTCAGCTCTTCTTTTTTGTCCAGTTTGTTGACAATGCCATAACTCGGTTACGGCACAAATTGCTGTGTTTTGGGAAGTTGGGCTTTGCTGACTGGGGAAACACAACGACACCTCGCCTTTCTGCTGTTCCAATTGAGCAGAGCGTAATTGGGAACTGCGTGTCAGGGCCAAAGAAGGAAGCGTTTGCACGACAATCCCCAATAATTCTTACCACTGTTGTTTTAATGCATCTCTACCAACGGACCATGCGCAGTACAGCGGGGCGGCCCGATATAACAAATAGTGAAGGTTATTAAATGAAATTACCTTTACAAATGGAGGCAGGCGGCAAAGTTGAAAGCTCATCTTGGAGAATTGATCTTCTCTGTGAGCCCCCCCTCCGTCCTTTTTTCCTTTTTTTTGTTTTTCTTCTTCCTCTCCATGCATGAAAAAGTACAATCTGTTTTTACTGAGCGAGGCCATTTGCATGGCTGCTTGACAGATCCTATTTTACTGATCTCGCCAAGCACACAATCTATATTCCTGCGACGCTCCCACCCCTTTATTAATCCCGTTAATGTTTCCTCCTTCTCTCACTGGGTGATGCACCCTCTGATATATCATAGCTGAAGGGAGAGGGGGGAAAATGTCAATTACAACTGTTAAAGGGAACATCGGGGCTGCTGTGTTGGTGTTAGGGGCCTTTCCACAGTAACACAGCAAAGTAACAGGAGCATAAAGGGGGTAAAAAAGGTTTATGGATCAGGTCAAGATGTTCTATACTAGTAGCATTATTACACCAGTAAAGTCCATGATAGGTTCACAATGGCCATCTGCAAAAATGATATTTGCAGGGTTTTTTTGCATGTTGCCTTAGCAAAACCTTATTACTCTATTTGGAAAAGTCAGCTGTGTTTGCATTTCTTAGCAAAACCTTATTACTCTATTTGGAAAAGTCAGCTGTGTTTGCATTTCATGGTAAATGGATCAATACAAAGTTACAAAATCTTGTTGCATTAACATGTGATGAAGCAAGACGTGTTTTTCTTTCTGTTACAATATAAAAAGTACACTAAACAAATCAAACTGGAAAAAAACCGGAAATATAAATATGGATGTGTGTATTGAAAAATATATCTGTAAACTTATATAAGTATGCTTGTATGTATATATATATATATATATATATATGTATGTATTTAAGCTTCTTTCTGTGCAGCAAATAGAGAATTCCATATAGAACACGTTTTAAATTTTTTTTCTGCAAGTTTTTTCTGTAAATAACTGATATTGTCTGCAATTTCTAATGACAGTAAATACACATTCAAACTCAGTAATGCACTTTTTCTGCTCCTTTGAAAATGTGGATGTTTGCGATGAATGTTGTCTTGCTGGAAAGATGTTTTTTTTTTTACTATGTACTATTTTTTTACTCTGCTTCCTTGTATTGATAGATTTCTAATGACAGTAAATTATTCACACACTGAAAAAACATGTGCCTTTGTTCTGTGCTGCTCCTCAGTAGTGCGCTTTGTCTTTGACTCACGGACGTTTGCAGCGATTCTTGTCTTGCTGGAAAGATGCTTGATTTGGAGCCATGACTGGATTCCTTATTTTCCTGGCACTAATGACTTCCTCTCCCCATGAGAGCATGTGCGAGTATGTGTGTGTTTGTGTGTGTGTGTGTGAGACAGAGATAGAGAGAGGGAGTGAGAGAGTGACTAAGAGCTGATGTCAGTGCTCTGTCACCCCCCCAACATATACACACTCACACACACACACACACACACACACACACACACACACACACACACACACACACACACACACAC
>JBBIGB010000109.1:2090222-2101721 GCA_037577075.1 Alestopetersius hilgendorfi
ATCGGCGCTTTTGTGGTTCGCCGATCAAGATATTGTTAGCCAATATCGGCCGATCATGATCGGTGGCCGATCAATCGGAGCATCACTAGTAAATACACACTGGTGTCAATGTATGGGGAAAATACAAACGTAAATTAGGATACTGAACCTCTTACAGAGAACTGAAAGAGAGAAATGCAGAAGCTACATTATAACAGGAAGGCCTGGCTTGAATTTGCAAAGATTGAGAACAGGAGATCCGGAGCAAGTCGGGAAAATTTTATGAAACTGATGGAAATGGAAAAGTGTGCAAATGGCTCTGATACAGTGTCATTCTTTGGGCATTGGGCTGCCCAGAGGCAGACTCTTTATTTAAGAGATTACCTCTATCAGAGAAATGAATTTGGAAGCGTATGGAAACATCTTCTCGTGTTCAAACAAACCAAATCCAAACTCACTGGGTCGAAGATCATAAAGCAGTGAGACGATGTTCTGAAACACACTGCACACACATCCAAGACACTTGGCAGATAGAAAAAGTAGAGAGTCTTAAACTGGCCAAGTCAGTCTTCTGATTTGAATCCCTCTGAGCATTTCTGTTGTTGAGAAGAAACTGAAAGCAAAAAACCCAAAACAAGCAAGAACTGAAAGAGGCTGGTGATAAGGCCTGGCAGAAAATCTCAGAGGAACATATCAAGACCATAGAACAAGCAGAGACAGCTACTGTGTTTAAGGAAAAGGCTTTCAAATGGCAACTTTCATTTGCTTTATGTTTAATTTCCCAATATTTGTGCATAATTAAGTGGCTAAGATGTGAACAAAGTCATTCAGAGCGATGTAATGTGAAAAAGTTCATTGTAGAGAAACGTATTGACTCAGATAGGAACCAGTGATCGTGATGTCTAAAGTGCAAATGTAGTGAGTTTATTCATTTGATTGAAGCCGTGAGACTACATGCAGTATTGTTCATGGTAAAATAGCAGTAAATCTGCATGAAATAAGTTTTAAAAGGGACTATTATGCCATAGTACACTCTGCACCACTCCACCATGAATGGATTTAATAAAAATGCGTTTTAGCCCTAAGGCTTATGTTGAAACTGTCCTGAAACAATCTCTCAGGCATGAGATAATGTACTCGTAACCATTTCATGTAATACCTTTTTGTGAAGGAGCTTTTAGAGGCATTAAACTCTCCAGGCTTGTGGTTCCTATTGTCACTGGTGTAAACAAGTTCTATTCTCTGTACGTTGCTCAAGAACTGAGCATTTCTCATCAAACCATTTTGAATCACGTTTACACCTTAACAGCCTGACTATGCTGAAATTCTGAACAATCTGTGGAACAGCCCTTTAAGACTGGCCTTTCTTTCTAAATCTGAATGTAAATTATTACAAATGAATAAAAGGGGGAAAAAATGTCACTGTTCTAATACTTCTGCAGGTGTGTATGAGCAGAACTGTTAAAGGGATTAGCGAAACGCGTAGAAAGCGCATGGGTCAGAACGTAACCAGAATTACAGTCATTTAGGATATTATTCAGTGTTATATTTATGCTTCTTCTTTTTTTCTCATGTATATTAGGCAAATTTCATATGTAATTACTACACATAATTTGCTAAATGAGCCAATGTTTTCTGAATGTATCTGGAATTACAGTCATTTATAGCTTGCATGTACCAATCATAATTTAGCCTGCGTTATTACTACTGTCAAACATGCGGTTGTGGAACTTGGGTCTGATTTTGATTAGAAGAGCCCCGAATGTGCATGTTTGTGTGCTAAAGCCAGTAATCGAGGCAAAATGGCAAAGCGGGAGTTGCAGTGTGGCCTTAAAGGGGGCTGTCTGTTTGTCTCGCTGCGGGGAAAAAATTCGCCATGTGTGAGCCCCGGCCCATGAATGGTGGCATCATCTGCGCACTCTGTGGGGGCTAAACTCTGGAGAGTTTGCCCTTCTCTCTCTCTCTCTCTCTCTGCTCCTCCTCCTTGCCCCTCTCTCTGGCTCTCTGCTGAGGAGTGGCACCCCCACCCCCTGTTGTTGTTTTCTTGTTGAATGAAATAATCTGGCCCCCTTTGCCCCCTCCAGTCCCCGCCTCCCCCCCACCACCCTTCCACGTCCCAGTCTGGGTCAGAAGGCCCCTCCTCAGCCTGTTGCTGATTGTAAGGCGCGGAGGCAGGGGGAGAAAAGGCACACAATTAGGCACAGATGGCCGCCCTGTACCCCGATCGGCCGCCACCGCCGCCGCAAAAAGCCTACGAGTGTAATTCAAATGAGAGATCAATGGGTGCCATGCTAAACGTAACAGTTCCAATTATTCCATCTTTTTATTTGGAAGCAAAGAGGGTTGGAGGTGGTGGTGACGGTGGCAGGGGGGTCATGAAAGTCTTCATTCACAGCAACAGGATGACATCAGCCCTGCACGTTCAAACATTACCACCTTGTTTGGGCCCCTTTAAATAACATGAAAGGATTAGTGCTAATCTGTAATCCGTAATCTGAAGTTTGGGTGTTTTGCGAAAATCAACTTTGACTTGCCTCATTGTTTATCTAACATCATTTTTATATTTCTGGAATATAGATTTCCAGTTTTTATTCCGATCATCCTGTCTGCCCATTAAGAGCGGGAAAAAAAACATCTCCAAGGTTTGACAGAATTTGTCTTTTGGTTCCATATCCTGCACACATTAAGCTGGACAACAAAATTATTCATCTGCGTTGATTAATTATTATTATTATTATTACTATTATTATTTTTTTGTTCCACAGGACATTACAAGGTAGCAGTCTTGAATAAATGGGACTAACAACACGAGAAAGGAGTCTCTGGGTAGTTAAAACAAACTTAAAACAAAGACATTCGTTTTTGGTTACGTTTATGTCTCACAATTCATTAGGAATCAAACACGCCGTGCGAGGCAGCAGGTCACTGAAGAAGCGGGTGTTGTTTTGTGTGTGTTTGTGTATGTGTGTGTGCGCGCGCGTGTGTGTGTGTGTGTGTGAGAGAGAGAGAGAGAACCGAGAGAACGGTTTGAACATTTGAGCTCCACTTAATGTCTTCATTTAAGTCTCGAAAGTAAGAATGAAAGTTTTATTGCGAGGAAGGACTCGCCAGGTGACGTCACTCCGATTCCTTGAAGTGAGGCAGAATAAACCTTGAGAGGAGTCTCCTTCAATCTGCCGTCCGTAAGTAAACCCCCCCTCTCTTACACACACACACACACACACACACACACAGTCACTCACACCGAGACTCAATTACTGCCCAATTCCCTTCTTCATCATCTCCTGCTACACCGGCCGCTCACAAAACACAGAAAAGGAAAGAGAGAGAGAGAGAGAGAGAGAGAGAAAGAGAGGGGTACTTCGGAAAGGAAACCGAAGCGGGATTTACGCGCAACGAAGTATCCAAAACCCGAACAAAACCCTAAACACACACTAGAGGGGTAAGTTTGTGGATTTTAAAGAGAGCTGTCTGTTATTGGGCTGGATGTCTCTGGCGGAGGGGCTAACTCCAGTTTCGTTAAGCCCGAGCGTTAAAAACACTCGTCTGTTAAAGCCCAAACTTGTTGAAACGGGTAAATGTCGTGTTTGAGATGCTGGTATTGATAAATATTGGTCGTATTTACGCACAGAAAGGAACTTTTTCCCCGCGGCGAAGCGAGGCGAGCTGTTGTGGCGACTTGATCGGGATCCTGCCTTTGTGCCCTCTGCCGTGTGTTTTTATCCAATAAAGCACTTTGGTCGGTCCTGGAAGGTTTTCCGAGCGCTCCCGGGTACAGGTGGACGTTAAATGCGGCGTGAGGAGCTTTTTAAAGGCTATTTTCTTTCACTCCGGGGCGAAAGAGCCGTGTGTGGAGCCGCGGTGCGGGAGAGTGGGTCGGAGGCAGGGGAGCGACGCTTCCTCCGCTCTGTCTAATGTCCGTGATGGCAAAAAGCGAGCAGCTCTTCTCTAAAGGGGGAAAACAACAAGGCGAGGGATTGTTTATACACTTTCTTGTGCATATTATCGCACTTTTCGCCGCTTTATTCTGTTGTAAACCGTGGGCTCGCTGTGCGGGCGCCTGGCTGCTGTGTGTGTGTGTGTGTGTGTGTGTGTGTGTTGGAGGGGGAGGTTTTCTTTTCTCTTATCTTCGTCGCTTCCTTAAAGAGAAGCAGCTGCCGCCTGGCCGAGTTGTTGAAATTTATCCCTTTGTGTATATTACAATATCCTCCATTTTTCCTCTGCCCTCTAAACAACAAGGCTCTCGCCATCTTGGTTAATTCGAGCTCGGCCGGATCTCTCCGTCCACCCGGACCAGAACCGGCTCCCGGCGCCCCTCTCCCAGCCCAGCAAAACTTTAGAAACGGCTGGAGCGCCGGCGGTGACGTCATGCGAAGTTTTAAGCAAATATTTAGCGTGATTCGTGGAAAGCAGTCACTTTGTTGCGCGGTGTGTGTTTCTGTAACGCACACGCGCACACAGAGTGGCATTGCGATCCTTTTTTTTTTTTTGGAGAAATGTAAAACGCCACATCGACCGCAAAGACAGACATAACAATTTAGTAAACCTTTACAAAAAGGAGTTTTTTTTTACAGCGTGTTTACAGGTGGACCGAGTGACATCAGCGCTTGATGTTTTCCCCCACCTGCGTGCCAGGCTGCTCGATGATGTAATTTTGTAGCTTGACATTTTTTTGTTGTTCGTCTGGATCTGTTTCAAGACGCAGCGTGTTGATATCATCACAATTGCAATTAAATGATACACGACCCCAACCTCCAAACCCTGCTTCCTCTGTGTCTAAAAAGTTGTTTATTCTATGGATTTTAGCTGCTAAAACCTTTTTTTTTTATTTCCCCTCCCTCCAAAGGCGACTCTAATGCATTCATAAATCATCTGCATTTATAAATGATTGTAAGAGGTCCCCAGGGCACATACCTATTTGGAAGAGTCGGCTATAATGTTTATTGCTTTTTATTATGCGACTTAGATCATAGTTAACAAGTGCAAATATAGGATCCGGGTTGGCATAATAACTGGGGAACGTTAAGCGAATTGATTATTTATTTAAGAGGATTATCCCAGAAAGCGCCCACTGGTAAGGTCTGTGGAACTGCTGGAGGGAAAACACGAAATGTTATTTTCATGGTGCCAAGGTTTAACGCTGATATCAGTCTGTACACATGGCTGGTGGATCGCAGGGTACTATGCAAAAGGTGAGGGGCAGATGAAGTGAATGAAGGTTGATTGGCAGTAGTGGATAAAAGCATCTGTTGTAGTGTTGAGTGGCCAGAGGGGGTGTGAGAAGGTTCAGTGAGAAGGTTTTTGACCATCAGAGCTTAAGGACTGGTTGAAGAGATGCTAGTTTTGCTTATAGTAGTAGGTTAGTTTTGAATGTGACATTTTCCACATTAGGCATCTTGACTTTAGTGGAGCGCACATGACTTGATGGAAAAGGCTCTTTGGTCGAGGCTTGATATTATAATGGTCAGCTCTTGAGTAGTTTTTAAAAAGGTTTAATAATCACTCATTAAGGACGACGCCGCGTCATCGCCGGTCAGAGCTGCAGTGCCATGGAGCACTGGGAGGTTCCTAACAGGAACTGGTCATGTGGCAGTTTTGTACCTGAGTGTGGTAAGGCCTCAGAGTCGTTGAGCCTGGAGCCTCAGCCATTATGCACAAGGGGCAAGAGGCTGTTTTAGCAGAACGTCTGTGTCAGATGTGGAAGTGAGCATTTCCGTCTCCCATCTCTTTGTCTGGATGTGTGCTTGCGCGAGGGGGGAAAAAAGCCGCGAGTGCAGGGGAGCAGATGTTGAAGCAAACATCCTGACGCTGATGCTTTTCTCTTGTGGGAATGCCGTCTCTTCCTCCCTGCTCCTGATGCATCGACTTGACAGCTGCTTGATTTCATGGAACCGCTAAGAAGCCATTAGCGGTATCAGTGAATTGAAACGGAACAGTCTCACCCACTCTCCTCTTCCATTAGAAATGTGTCTATTGTTGGCTTTTTCTTTGTGTGTGTGTGTGTGAGAGAGTGTGTGTGAGTGTGTGTGTGTGTGTGTGTGTGTGTGTGTGTGACTGAGCGCCTGAGTGTGTGCGTGTGTGAGTACGTGCGTGCTGCAGCTGAGCACACAGAAGAAGACCTCTAATATACTTGTGCTGTTTCCCTTACTGCGAATTAGGGAGAACAAATCTGTCAGGACCTGTTTGTGCTGTTGGGGTTTGAAGAGATCTCATACTGTGCTCTCTCAAGCACACCCAAACCCACAAATATCTCTAGCTGTGGAAAAGGAAAAAAAAAAGAAAGGAAAGAAACCCTGTCAGCTCTCAGCCAACAGTTGGAGTGTCTGACTCGCACTTTTGGAGCAGGATGTTGTTTTCCTGTCAGGATATGGACGGTTTAGGCCCACGAGAAGACGCCCGTGCAGCCCCAAGCGTCCAGGAATTAGCTTTAATTTGGATCCTGAGATAGGCTAGATGCGCCCAAGCAGTTGTTTGCATGTCTGCTCAAAGTTGCGAGAAAAGAATCCTGGTCGGTAAGCTGATTAGGGCGAATGTAGGTTGTAGGACGTGGGGCTCGTCATGCCGAAAACGCCGAATCTTGGGCAGCTTCAGTGGCGCAGCCAATCCCATATGCACGCCGGCTTGTGCATCTAATCCTCTAGCATTTAAAACAGGGGAGGTTGATAAGAGTAGTCTGTTGAAAATGATCTGACCCCGCTTGGCTTTCCTCTACTACTGATACACGAAGAATAACTGGAGAGCCGTTAAACTGCCTGGCTCTGTCGCTCTTTGATAGGCTCAACGAATGAATAAATGGCGCTGTGTGAATTCACTGTACACTGTGTGTTAATGGATTAAACTATATTATAGTCTACTGACGGCTTTGGTGTTGAGTGTAGCTTAGGTTCATTTAAATAGATTAGGCCGTAATTGGAGAACATGCTTGTATTCGATTGCAAACAAATCAACACCGTGGAAAAAAAGAATAGTTTTGGCAGTGAGTCTGGTTTACAATCAAATAGAACTGTTTACTTTTCTCTAGACAGTCATCTTTTGTTGAAACCTTTTATTGGAAAAGCATTTTGTGGGAGACTGTGTTTCTCCTGACACCGTTTTGCCATGTGGTCAGCTTTCAGTGAAGCGCGACACACCTTGGCACACTGAACTAGCAACAGATTTAACGCAAGGAAACCAAAAATTAGGCCAAGCAGGGTTGTGCTCAACAGAGCAAGAACAAATCAGAGGAGACTGGCAAGAGCATGGTGGTGGTGTGTTTTTTTTTCTTTTTTTCTTCTTCTTCCCCTTCATTGTTAGTCTGGGCCTAGCGCATGTGCAACCACTCCACTGAACACACAGCTTTCTTTCGGTTCAGTTTGCCTTGATTTGAGTGTTCAATCATTGATCGGTCCTGCGTTGTCAACAGTTGAATTGATGCCAGTCAAGTGTTGGCGTAAGTAAAATAACTGCTGGCTCTGCAAGACTTTCACCTGATTCTAATACTTGTCATTTTAAAGGCCCCAAACACATGAGCCGATGTGATTATACGAGCCGTCGTGTGCCATGCGAGCGTCCAGTAACTGCCAAATGAATCAGCCAGTAACTAGATGCGATGCTGGCAGGTCAATGATGCCGGCCTCCAAAGCAAAGTACCCGTCCTTGCATCCGGCTCACAATGACAGCAGTAAGCCTGGCCTGCGCTTTACCTTATAAACCATGAAGAATGCTCCTGTCATTGCGCTACTGTAAGAGCGCCCAAGCTGCATGATTTTATTGCCCAACACCTCACTTGTTTAATAAATTTGCTTTCACTTTAAACGGCTCCCGATTGTACACTAATGTCCAAAGGATAGGCTTTAATATTCCATGCTATTACATTTTTCAAACTTTTTGTACAATGAAATGGTTAATAAATAAATAAATAAAACATTCCAAAGGGTCTGATGTAAAATTCTATGTTCTGAGGGTCCTACCAGGTCAGAGTGGTGATGGTAACCAAGCGTCTAGTGTTCCTGGGTTAAGGGCCTCTAAAAGGTGCCTCACGAAGCGATCACAGGAAGTGGTTGTAAATATGTTGCCTGATGCCTGAGACAATGTTTGCTCTAGTTAAGGAGATAAGGTTCTGTTTTCTTTAATTTCTTTAATCTGGTTTTCAGCAGTGAATAATGGCGACTGAGTGGTAGAGACTCCTGGTTTCTGTCACCACTGCTGTAAAAAAACAAAAAAAAATCCCATTCAGTAAGTTTGTCTGGAATGTGTTTCACTTTGAATCAGTCGCAATGTTTACGCCTCAGCCACTAAATGCTGTAGAAATGTAGAGTTTCTACAGAAAGAAATCGGTGGAGTTCCCGTTAACTTAGTGCTTTGTTTTAATGGGCAGTTTCTCTGCTATATAAACCTGTGACCATGTAGAGTGTGTATTATTTGTAGGCAGTTTAACGTCAATATTCAATGTAAATAAAAGAAATCATTTTCAAAGACACTGCAGCTGTGAGTATCTCTTCCCTTTTTGCTTTGAACTGCATTGAGGTCATGACCATCGATGCCGTACTCAAAAATCGAAGAATTTCTGTAAAGTGAGTATGTGAGTATATACTTATGAGCAGCTTAGATTAGCGTTTAGTATACGTTTGCGACGCAGCGTGTGCTTTCAGTTTGTTTACAAGATTGCTGGCCTGGCGGGTGGCCTTTGTAACGTGTGTATGATCATAACTATCACGTCGTGTGGGTATCGGCAGGAGATCAGCTAGTCAAGGCGGATTTGGTAATTGCAGAGTGGAAGCCGGTCTTGGTTTCCTCCAGCCTGTCGATCCATGGTAACGAGGCGCTGGTGGTTTTAGAGGAAGAACACTCATGCTCCTAAATGAATACACTCCTCCTTTGGCTGGCTGCAGAAGCAGGTCACACCACACAGCCTCTGTTTTCCCATAAACACGCACGAGGCACAGGGGCCGACTTTCAGTTGCAGGCAATTAGCTGCTTTCTCGCCCAGCGTCCCTTGGGCTTCTATTTATCATTCAATGTGAGAATATCCCTGACGAAACCCAAGGTTATTTTTGCGTAGGCTGTCTGGGTTCTTGTTTTTCACAGGCAAGGTGAAAAGGTTGATTTTTCCCTGAAGAAAACAGTAGGAGAGTTAAACAAGCCTTCCCCCTTTCAACACACACACACACACACACACACACACACACACACACACACACACACACTCACACACACATGCTGCAGTAACATCTCTTTTTAAGGCATTAACCAGAGGAAGTTTTGTTTTTGTTTGTGGTGAACAGGTTCTTTTTTATGATTTTAATCTGTGGTGCTGATCTTGTATGTAAAGTTTAACTGTATACACACACACACACACACACACACACACACACACACACACACTAAGACGATCATTTTCTTGTTTATGTTGCTGATTTGTTTGTTGATCGTTGTCTGTTTTCTTCTTTCTTTCTTTCATTTCCTACACAAAGGACGAAAGCGCATGTTGATTTTGGACTTGTTAGACTTTCTTCCTTTCTCTTTCCTTTTCCCTCCGCGTATTTTTTTATTTCATGTCTATTTTCTGTCTTTTGTCTTCCCTTCCTTCCTTCTCTCTCTCCATCTTTCTCGGTTGCTGGGTTTCTTCCTCCGCGTGGCTGCTGTAAGTGAGGCGTGCAGCAGTGTTGTGCTGGTTTGCTGGGGAGGATTATTCTGGTGAGATGAGGCTTGTTGTTTTTCTGTGCCGGTTGCTCTCTCTGGTGTTGTTTGCCCTACAGGAGTCTGTCATATTGCCTGTGTGTTGGGCAGGCCGCTCCCGCTCTGCAGCGCCCCTGCTGAGATAATGGAGCCTGCGCTGGAAATGCCAGTAGTTTGGCCTATTTGTTCTGCTGCTTATCGCTATATTTGCATCCTGAAGCAGAAATAGCAGAGATTGCAGGAATGGCAGGAATGGTGCTCCTCCTCTGGGAGAAACGGAGCCCAAGAGAGAGACACAGACAGACAGACAGACAGAGAGAGAGACATAGACAGACAGACAGACAGACAGACAGAGAGAGATGAGATGGGATTTTGCTGGAGCTTTTGGATGAGAATTTACTGCACGGAGACAGCTGTCTGCAGGACTCACGGTGTTTGACCTCCCTCCCACCACACACACACACACACACACACACACACACACAGGGATGCTAAAAGACACTCTGAGATTGTGCTTGTACAGCCCCCTCTTATTTATTGATCCAGCTGCATTTAAAATCTGGTCACTGCTGCCACAAAAGGCTTTTCATTTTAGCTGCGCTGGCAAAGAGCACTCCGGCACAGCCAGGATTTCTACATTTTTAATTTCAGCCACAAAAACGACATGGAAGAGAGAGAGAGAGAGATACAAGAACGGAGCAAAACGAAGAGAATCTTTTAAGCCTTCACCATATAGAAGAAAGATTTGTCTCTTAGTGCGTGATCTCACCCCGTGGAAACACAGATGGTGCCCTGTCTAAGTGCGCTTTGATGATCACGCTCACTATCTGTTTCTCATGACGCAGCAAGCTGAACACACAAGCTAATATGAGTCAGAATTGCTTTCTTCACTTGTAAAACTGTTACACAGATTAGGCCGTGCTGGGTGACACGGTTTTCTGCAGGGTCTGTTCAGCCTTCCACAGCAAGGAAGAGGCAATTTTTGAAGGCAAGATTGAGGCTAGTCTGGGTTAAACTAGGCCTCTGAAGAGTAAACAAAGCTCTATTGGATTAGCAGAGGCCCAAGTGAGCCTCTTTTAGCACTGTGCTTTCAAAAAAAAGATCCCCAGATTGAGAGGGCTGGATTAAAGCCTGTAATCCAGGCTAGCGTGAAGGTGCAGCGCCATCCTATTCCTGGAGTCTACACACACCCCGGATTAGACAGTGCGCCCAGGCTTGTGTGAGCAGATGCTCGCCCAGCCATACCAAATGTGCGCCTGAGTTGGGGCTGGCACGAAACGGATGGGGTACCGCATGATTATGTTGTTTCGCAGGGCTATTGAAATGTGGGCTCGACGAAACTAAATAAAATAAAAAGATCCCTTAATAAATTTTACCACTACTACCATTTACTACCAGCCCTCTCACAGCTGTAAATCTATTTAAATGCATTTTTTGCCACATAGTGTTTCCATGGACTGCTGTTTCTTACTCTGTTAAAATTTAAAAGCGAGTCCTGGTTTGCTGCTGTTCAGCAAAGTCCATTTCTATTGTTTGGCCTTTTTCAGACTCTGATTTCTCAGTGAATCATTGAAATATTACAGTAATAGGCAGCGAGGGTCCTGACGGGAACATATAAGTGTTTACCTACCATTAGGAAACGACACATTCGATCCCTGGCGATGCCACACCACTGGGAGCCCAAGAAGCACAACTGACCCCTCTCTTCCCCTCTCTCTCTCTCCCTCTCTCTCTCTCTCTCTCTCTCTCTCCCTCTCTCCCTCTCTCTCCCTCCCTCTCTCTCTCTCTCTCTCTCTCCCTCTCTCCCTCTCTCTCCCTCCCTCCCTCTCTCTTTTCCTCTCTCTCCCTCCCTCTCTCTCTTCC
>JBBIGB010000109.1:2183892-2203633 GCA_037577075.1 Alestopetersius hilgendorfi
CTTACAAGGAAACCCTTTGAAGTCCATTCTCCTATCTGGAGTCTTTTCTGGACTTTGATTATGTTCCTGCTGGCATACCTTAAATGTACACCTCCCCCTTACTCCAAATGTAGTAAAACTATTCACAGATTATTTAGGTTAATAAAGTGCTGTCGTGATTCAAAGAGATGTCTTAATACTTTTTAGTCCTAGAAAAATAAGGAGGAGAAGATATATATCTTACATTAATAACATAATGTTTATTCAACATAAAAGTACAGAATTTCAAACAAAAGATGCCCCGACCCACACTTCAGCCACTAGATGTTAAAAGTTGATAAAAAAAAAGATAAAGGATCAAATAAGATGTTGTATTGCTATTTCCCTAGTAGTTTGGTGTTCAGTTAACTTTATTTGGTTTTGCATTTTAAGTGAATGAAGGTTATATTAACTGTAGAATTATATGGAGCTTATTCTTTCTCATGTCTGCTGAACCCATTTTACCAGACTCTTCCTTTAAAATAATGGATATGACCCTTTCCTGCTTACCACTTATTATTTTGTAACTTTAAGACACTTTAAGAAAAGTTTTTTTTTGGTCTGTTTTTCATTTTCAGGAGAAAGAGATGAGGCGTCAGCAGGCCGTCATCCTGAAGCACCAGGTTTGTACCACATTCATTAGTAATTCGAGTAATTAATGACTGTTTGTTACTTGAATACTACTTTTAGGATCAAGGATATACACAAATGATATTAAGTTCAGTTTTCCTAAGTCATGAATTGAATGAAATGACTGTAGATTTGATAGAGTGCTCTAACTCATGTAGTGTTGTCTGAACCCTTTCATATTTCTTTCTGGTTAATGTTCATGCTTTTGGGAGTGGGGTCAAGTCTCTTTTTTGGGTTGCTCTCTCCTTTTTTTTTTTTTTTTTGTTTCCCTTTTTTTTTTCTGATGACGCTATGATTTTTTTTCTGTCTTATAATATTGTGCCAACTCTCTCTCTCAGGAGTTGGAGAGGCATAGACTAGATATGGTATGGGTATGTTTAATCTTCTGTACATCTAACACTCGCATCGTGAAACATGGTTGTGATATGGTTGTCATAGCAGCACATATTTTTAAGTGTAGCACTGGCTGCTGTCATACTACATTTTCCTCTGCATGGCTTTTCCAGCGGCAAAAAAAAAAGACAAATAAGAAAAGTGCATCGTCCACATCTGCTATGTGTGTGTCCGTGAGAGAGAGCTGGCTTTAATGCAACAGGCCCTTTTCTCCCTCAGTGTGCGTGCGTGTGTGCGTGCGCGTGTTTGTGGTTGTCTGTGCTGAAAAAACTGTACCACTCTCAATGTGCACTTGAATATACACACTCATTGTTCAAGAGTGAGTGATGAAACCAAAGCCATTCATTTTAGCACATCCACATACCATGTGTGCACTGTTTCTGTGGTCTTTATCATGGTTGTGGTTAGCAAGCAACTGTGCATATGTGTGAGTGTGTTTGCGTGTTTGTGCGTCTGGTGGAGTCTTCAAGGAATCGTTCATCCAAACATGATAACGTAGCTGACAATGAATGAAAGCTAACAGCTGCCAGTTAGGAGGGTGATATCGCCATAAACGCCCTTGTAATGCCCCTGTCCACATAAAAAAAACTTTTTCACGACTGTATAGGAAAAATGAAGGCATTCTCAGAAACGACCTACTTCTTGTCTCGTGTATATTTTTTGCTTTGTATATCACTGGATCCTCTGAATTTTGGTGGGTAGTCAAAAAGCGACTGTTGCTACATGCTGGCTAACACTGCTGCATTGACATCACAAAGGCCCATTAATGCTTGCCTTTTTTTTCCAGCAAAAAATAAGTATTTGATCCATTTTTTCAAAATGTATTTTTAGGAGCGATTTTAGTAGCAAAATGTTGTGTTGAGTTCAACTCAGCTTAGTCAGTACAGTATGCTGAAAACAGTGTTGTGATGAAGGCTCCTGCAGTGGAGTCACGTTTGAGACGGTTTGATTCAGGTGTGACTTGGTACCATAGTGCCATAGGTTTCAAGTCATATGAGGTTTATTTATATAGCCCATAATCATGCATGCAAGGTCATTTAATGTGCTTTACGTCAAATAGAAAAACATTAAAGCACAAAAAATAGAAGAATAAAGAAAAACAAACAACATAAATAAATAAATAATAGCCTTTGCACCCAAATTCACGTCGTCAGTCTACAGAGCTGCTGTATCCGCTGCACTGACCCCTGAAAGGATTCCCATTCAGATAGCAGCACTGCGTATCCAAAATGGTGCACAAGCTGTTTTAACTTCCCTAGTTCGTCTGAGCGCAAACATTTTAAGATGTGTCCCTCACTAACTACAAATGAACGCATGAAAGAGAGATTGGTCTCTCGACTAGCTGACTATCATCTTTAATTTTGTGGTTTTACTACTTGTGGTAGACGAGCTTGTTAATGTCTGTGTTAAGTTCCTTGGCTAACCACAGACAGCACACCACACAACCACCACCCATGTCAGCACTGTACTCAACTATATAATTAGCTGTTATAATATTTTAATTTTAATTAATTTAAGACCACGTTCCTGTAACCGCCCACGCTAGCCATAAAGCTTAACATTTAAACTCTGCTACTAAACTGTCCTAGCCTACAGTATAGTAGCAGAGTTTATATTCATGTGATGTCATTTCAGTGCACAAGAGTGTTGGCTTCCTTGTAGCAGTAACCAGTGGTCCTCATGGGTAGAGTATAAGCGGGACAAAATCTATCGACTTTTAAGCAGTTTTCTTTATGAGGTGCAGTGAAGGCGATTTTTGAAACCGCATTGATTTTCTTTTTCCCCCATAGAGAGAAACAGCTTAGACTCGGAGTTCCTAATATGGGCACGACTCCAAATTTAGAGTGACTCACAACTTCGGAAGTCTGTTAGTGGTTGTTCACATTCATTCATTGTTAGCAATGTTGGCATTTTTGTCAGAACTTTTCCTCTCATCCTCATATTGTGCTTGTGAAATGACATCAGTACTGGAGAGGTCCCAGGTTAACATGCCTAGCCCTGAAAACATCACAGTTTTGTTTGTCCATGCCATCCGTGGGTCAGATGTGAAAGTGCTGCCATAATTACTGACCATGTCTATGGACTCTTTCACTGTTCTCCACTGTCTGAGACAGGCGGAGTTCCTCAGTTTCACTAGTGGTAGGACACATGTTACATTGCATATTAAAACATCTTTTTAAAAAAATGCTAGCGAGCTGCGTTAGCTACGCTAAGCTAACTCCAGATGCACTGCTTCCCCTTTCTCTGACCCGCTCACCACACCTGTCGCTTTCCCGTTTCCTTTCGTCTGTTTTGTCTGATCAGCCGTAACACACATTCACGCGACTGCCCCATCCTGGCCATGGTGTTGAGTGTGCGTATGTGTGAGTGTTTGTGTGTGTGATGTGTGGATGTGTGTGTGTGTGGGGTGGGGGGGGTGGGTGTGTGTGGGTGCGTGTGTACCTGGCTGTCTTTCCTGTCTCTCCCTCAGTTTGTGCAACATGCTACACCACGCTGATCAGTGTCAACATCTGTCTCCTGCTCTTTCTCCTGTTTTTCTCCTGCACTCTATTTCTACACCTGCTTTCTCGAAAGGTGATAATGATGAAGGCGTTGTCTTTTTTCAGGAGAGGGAGAGGAGGAGACAGCATGTAATGCTCATGAAGGCAGTGGAGGCCCGTAAAAAAGCTGAGGTACGGATATTAATCTGCTAAGTCAGTTGTCCAAGCCTCTTATGAACACTGGATTTCTAACCAGTGGTGCAGCTCAAGGAAAAACATGCTGTGCGCCAGCCAAGTTACATACATAATACCTGCATAAATTTACATGTATATATATATATATATATATATATATATTACATGCATACGCATATAGACCCATGAATATATACATAGGTATGCCATGTATTCAGTCTGACACAGCATGAAAAAGAACAGTAATGGTTATGTATGATAATTCAGTTGTTTTAAAAATTGCTTATTGAAATCCAAATTACTTGTACTCGTGTTTATAAAAAATATCAAATGTTTGATTTTGGTGATGGCACGTAATGTACGAGAGTTGTTGAACCGCTAATAGCCTTCTTAATTGCTGAAACACTGTTGACATTATCAAATCTTTAGCTGGATTAGTGTCGTACAAGTGTGAGGAAAACATGAAATGGTGCTCAGTGAAACTTGTGGGTGATGTATTTCTTCTCCCTGACTTTATATTTGCACAATAGTATACAGCAAAAGCACCATAAAAAAATAGTCACTGTATGCCACATATGTGCACCTATGCCTGACTACACCACTGGTTTCAACTAGGGTTTAAAACTTTTACCTATCTGCCGTTTGTTCTCATATTGTTTTGGGGATATTTTATAATTACTGTTGGGTGACTTAGTGGTAGTATGATATCACACATCTTCAGAATTGCACCAGTGTCAAACTCCTGCTCTGATAAATGTTTAATTCCTGTAAACAACTGAAAAATAAACCTGTGCAACTCCAGACATCACAATGACACCAATTTAAGTCTTTCCCGTCTAGCCTTGCAACACATTAATATTTGAGGACAGGATGACATGAAAACAGTAGATACATGTTTTAATGTCCAATGAAGCTCAGTTGTTGACCCTAAACTATAATCTCTCCTGTCCGTCGTAGTCAAAGCATCGTATTTAAACCAGTTATTGCCACCTTTTTTTCCTCTCCCTCTTTCTCTGTCTCTTTCTCTCAGGAGCGCGAGCGCCTCAAGCAAGAGAAGCGAGACGAAAAACGCCTCAACAAGGAGCGCAAGCTTGAGCTGCGCAGACTGGAGCTAGAAATGATCCGCGAGATGAAGAAGCCCAATGAGGACATGTGTTTATCTGATCATAAGGTAAACCCCATTGCCCTCCCACACAAGCAAAACCACACAAGTGTTCATACCTCAGTCAGAGGAGAGGAACATTCAGGCAAAGAACAAGCAGCAAAGAGAAAGAGTCCTCTTCAGCCAAAAGCGGAAATCAGTGTGTTTAATCCCACTTGTGGTGCTGCCCATAAGCTGTTGTTTTACACATATCATGAATTGCCTCCAACAACAAGGCTACTTAGGTTTACTAGATCATACCTGCAATTGATTCTCCCAGCTGTGCTAGAAAATCCATGTATTCATGTAATATCAAATGTCACTCAGTGCCGGCTCTCGGGTAAAAAACGGTTATTAAGGGCTTGCTTAAAGCGGGCTTTGAGTAGCATTAGGTCATCCATAACACATTGCAAAAGCATATAAGTATAAAGAATGCTGCCACCAGGTGGTGATGAATGTGTTGTGCCATGTGCTGTTTGTTACAGTGGTTTAAATTACCTTGGAACACTATGCAAGTAATGGAATTGACGGAGGATGTTGAGCTGGACATTTTGTGTGGTAATCACCTGTCCCCGCCCTGTCTGTCTCTTTTGCTGCTGTAGCCTCTTCCAAAGTTATCACGCCTCCCAGGCCTGGTCCTGCCAGGTCAGGTGTTTTCAGACTGCCTGATGGTGGTGCAGTTTTTACGCAGTTTTGGAAAGGTCCTGGGCATAGAGTCGTGTGAGATGCCCACTCTTGGCATACTGCAGGAGGGACTGCTCAACCTGGGCAACAGCATGGGCCAAGTGCAGGACCTGCTGGTCCGCCTTCTCTCCTGCGCTGTGTGTGACCCCGGACTGCCGTCAGGACACAGGGTGAGACCTCTTTCACGTCTTGTTGTGCACAGTATCTTGGAGAAACAAAATCTGATTTACCTCATTTTTATCTGACCTGAATTATTCAGTACTGTCAAAGTCCTAGACTCATGTTTCACTGTTTAAAGCCATTTATCTGAGCAATAAGGGACTTTCTGCCTGCCGATACACAGGTTCATACACACTATAGTACATGCTAATGAACAAGACAGCATTAAAAAATCATTTGTTAAGAAATCAAAAAGCATTAAAAAGATTTGTTTTGTTTGTCAAAAGTATGTGTATGTTTTGTAAGCTGGTAAACAAGATTTGTCCGACTTTTGCATGGGTTTGTCAAACTCCATCAGCAGATTTACTTTAATTACATATTTGAGGTATTTGATGAGAACTTCAGTGTAATACTGGGCTTCCAAAAGATATGTGGGAATGATTAAGCAAAGATTGTATTAATATTAATTGTGAATGTTCTAATATAAGCTTTAGAATTCATATACTGTTCAGCTAATGTGATTTTCTCAGGTGTCTAAGACTGTTGCACTGTACTGTAGTCACTCAGCCAAGACATGTTTGGCGTCAGAAGTCTTCCACTGAAGCTGCAAGGCTGATTTAATCTTTACCAAGACTTTATATGACCAAAACGTATCCCTGAGTCATCACACACTTTCTGCAAACTCATGTCAAATTGTTAAGCAATTTCTGTTAGACTTGATTATATGAACCTGTGTGACACATCTGTTCAAAAGGGACCATTCCTTGCTAGAAACAAGTGGAAGCATTCAGCTTTTTATGTACTTCAGCTATTGGGAGCATGGGACTTGTGTGTGATTATTTATCAGTAGTAAATGTGTGATGATTTAGGCAAGTGCTTTTTGTGCCTTGCTAATTGGTGAAATTTAAATGTCCATTAAAATTGAGCTACTTTACCCTCTAAGCTTCAGTGTGGTGGGGGGACGTGGAAGTAAACATCAAACAAAACAACTTGGCTAACTGACAGTGGTCTACACTGGGAATGTAGAAAAAAAGTTTTGGTATATTAGAATTGATCAATTATAACGTTATTCAGTAACATGTACACTAATTGTTTGGCTGAAAATAGAATTCTCTGGCAACGTTCAACGTTAAAATGTGAAAAGACGATGTAATGTCAACATTTTCGCTGCCATGTCCCAGCAGTCCCATTTGAACTGCATTTCAGTGTAAAAACTTCTAAATCATCATTCTCTCCTAGGCGAAGTCGATCCTGGGTGATCACCTGACTAACGTGGGTCTGAACCGGGACAACGTGTCCGAGGTGTTGCAGCAGTACATGGAGGCGCATTGCTCTCAGACAGAGCTGGCCGATGTCGCACTGAGCCTGAAGACCAAGGCCTTCCAAGCTCACACACCTGCTCAGAAAGCCTCGGTGCTGGCTTTCCTGGTTAATGAGCTGGCCTGCAGCAAGAGCGTTGTCAGGTAGGAGGGCTTCATGGTTTCTGGTGACTAAATTGAATTGAATTAAATTGAATTGAAAGCATAAATAATGGATTTAGCAATGGTCTGTGATGGACTGCTAGAATGTATTGTACAGATGCACAACTGTGAGCTAATGCAGCTTGAGAATTGCCTTCAACCACACAGCGAAGTACCTTTTTGGATGTAGCACTTTAAAAATTCATCCTGAAATCAAACCGTATAAGGAGGTCAACAGAGAAGCTCGAGTCTTGGGTTATTCATGGAGCCTTTGCATTTTGTATGCTACACAGAGTGGCAGCCAGACCGTTCAGAGCAGAGCGTGTGTAAGAATCACACAGGTGTGTTATTGTGCAAGGAGTACTATGGACACTGACAGATGTGTGTGTGTATGTGTGCTTGTGTGTGCGCGCGCGTGTATTCATGCACAGTGAAATTGATAAGAGCCTGGATCAAATGAATGTACTGAGGAAGGACGAGTGTATCGTGGAAGGAAAACTGAAAAAGTGAGTGTTTTCTGTCGCACACATATGCACTTTAACACTTTCTCTACACACAAACATTCACTTAGATATTCATTTGCAAGCAAACTCCTACACAAGCCATAATTCATTTATACTGTTAAGACACAGCAAAAGGCATTCACATGCATTTTCTTTATTGTTTCATACATTATTTAGCTCCCATCAGTATAAAAATGAATCTGAAGGTGGTGATTTAACTGCATTGAATTTGAAGAACGTTAAGAGTTCATTAAAGTTGGATATAATACATTACATGGTATAAGGACAAGGAGGCAATATCTACAGCACAAATATATGGACACTCATATGTACCCTCTCCCACATCTGCGTTTCTAAAACATGTTTTAAAAAGTTTTAGACTAAAATTGCTGTTAAATCCGTAACTTTAAGAATTCTAACTATTGATGACATTAAATGCTCCATAGATGTGGTTTCTATCATCATTACTGTGAAGTTTTTCCTTGAAACTATATATTCAATTCAAATTCAAATGAGTCACATACACATTTATACACAGTATGATGTGAAGTGAAATGCTTATACGACTGCTGATCATCTATAATATAAAAGGAATGTCCAGTGTAGAAGAGAATTGTGCAGTTTTGAAATATAGAGAGATATGAATTCATTTACATTATGTACAAATAATAGAATAAAAATGGAGTGAGATAACAATAACAACAATTAAACAGTAGAAACGTAGCAACAAAATATTATAATAAAATATAATATGCAGACATAAATGTGCAGTTCATTTAATATCAGACCACCCTGAATCACAATATTTACCCCTTTATAATTTAATAAATAAAAAGAAAAAAGTCGTAGTGGTCACCAGTTTTGCAGATTTCATTCCAGCTAATGAAAAGAACTAGTCGATTAAATGTGTGCTTTATTGGTCTGGAAACATGGGAACACAACAGCCCTCTGTGGATAAGAGTGGTGTGGGAATCCAAACTGTGTTTGTTTTGCCTACAGACTGAAGACCATCCATGCTAAACGCACAGGGAAGCGCGAGGCCACCGCCGGAGGGGAAGAGGCTCAGGCCATAGGCACGCCCAGCGCTGGACACAAACGCAAGAGGAAAGGTGGTGACAGTGATGACGACGATGATGAAGATGAGGACAGTGATGAGGCCGGAGAGGAAGAGGATGAGGAGGAGGAAGAAGAAGTGAAGAAAGCGAAGAAAGTGGAGACCTGTGATGAGGTAAGTGCTGACAGTTTGCTAGTTGGAAAACCGGAAGACCAGTAATTGCATTATTGTCACATGTCTTTGCTTTTGTTGTTTGTGTGTGTTTTAGGATGAGGGAGATCAAGCCACCAGTGTAGAGGAGCTGGAGAAGCAGATTGAGAAATTATCAAAGGTAAACAAAGCAGGCATTGTGTCAAACAAGCACACCTGCATTACCACATGGCTGCACAACAACACACACATAGACACGCACAAATTCACTTACACTGTTTTTTTCCCTGTGTTTGTGGGGGTGCAGCAGCAGAATCTGATCAGAAGAAAGCTGTTTGAATCGTCTCACGCGCTGCGGTCAATGTCATATGGACAGGACCGCTACCGGCGCCGCTATTGGGTTCTCCCACAGTGTGGAGGGGTCTTCCTTGAGGGATTGGAGAGTGGAGAAGGTGAACACACAAACATACACAAATGTAAAATATTAATGGAGAACACCTTAGTCCATAAAACTGTTTGGTGAAAATTTGTTAAGGGGACGACATGTGATTTAAGGGGATATTTCTCACTGAGCTGTGAATGTAAATTGTCTATAAGTTGTCCTTCTTCACACATCTGTAATGGCTTTGCAGCATTGAAGTGATAAATTACATTAAATATTTTCATTGCCTTGTATTCAGTAGTACATTAAATATATACAAATGCCATAATTGCTAAAACATGAAATGTTGAATGTCATCCACCAGGTCATGAAGAACTAGAGAAGGAGCGCGAGAGGCTGCAAAACTTTGAGGCGGTGCAGGTTAAAGAGGAGCCGTCAGAGGAGCTGCAGCAGCCAGAGGTGCAAAGCCAGGTGAAGCAGGAGGAGGAGCAGGCGGAGGCTGTGAAAGAGGAAGACGAGAAGCTGGCTGTGGTCGTTGGTGAGGAGCAGAGTGTAGGGGAAGACGTGTGTGCCTCCCCACCAAAGAAGCTCCAGGAGAAAGAAGCTCAGCAGACAGAGTCTACCTCCTCTCAGAGCCCTCCTCTCATAGAGCCCTCAAACACGCCTGATGAAGTAACAGTTCTCTGCCACACGCCCAATGGCTGTACAGCTACTCCGGCTACAACATCAGCAGCGTCTCCAACTCACTCTACCTCCAAGCCAGTGGTGCTGTGCACTGCTCCAGCAGACACCCTTACCCCCGTTCCTCAGTTTGGGTTGCCTCCACCTTCACCATTTGGGGTCGCGCTGGCCCTCCAGCAACAGCAGTCCCAGCTTTTGGCTAACGACCAGCTCCTGCGCGTGTTGACGGAGCGTAGCGGCCACTGGTTTAGCCTTCTACCCCGCTCACCCTGTGATGACACGTCTCTCGTCCAGCCACCCTCACCTCCACAGGCTTCCCCACAACCTAACAGCGCATCTCACATCCGGGCCAGGAGTCCCGCACCACCCTGCTCCCCTCAACATCACCTCCACCCTCCGTCTGCCTCCCCCAGCCCCCTCAATCCTGCACTTGACTTGTCTGGGAACCACATTATTTCTCCTTTACAGGTAAGTGTCCTGCCACTAGCTTGGAATGGACAGCAACAGATTGATATGTTTTATGCATGAGTGTGGCACTTCCTGAGATTATTATAGCAAGTTTTATTCTGATGCATTCATGCAATCTTGCAATCAAGTCCTATAGTATCATATTTATAACACAGAGCAAGGCCATAACCACCCAAGTACACAAATACTTCACTTTACATTCTGTGTTGTCTTTTTCCCTGGTTTATGCAACGAGCAAATCAGCATGTTCCATAATTGTTTACATGTTTATTGTTGCTGTGGCTATTGTAATAGTAACAGGTCGGCTTTAACAGACACACTGATTAGTTCTCTATTGTTCTCTTGAGTAATGAGGTTAACTAGCACTGAAACATGGATGCAGGTTTATGTACAACTGAACAATGAGCTTGAAGTGTGTGGCCAGTGTTAATTTCATTGAATGCTTGTACATTTGTTCATGTTGATGAATGTATTATATTGAACCTGACCATAGATTATATAATAAATGTTATTCTAAAATGCTTCATAGGTGTGTAGGTATTCCTAATCTCACGATTCTCACTTCCTGTGCAGGTGAAGCCCGGTAGTGCTCTAATGGCTATGTGTGGCTGGTCCAGTGGGGTGATTAGCCCCAACATGCCTGTGTGTAGCAGCCCTCTCTCCTTTTATCCACTTGTTGAGGGCAATGCGAGCCCCCTGCTGGCTCCCAGTGTTTCAACCAGCAAGAGCGGCTCTCCTGCGCCCCATGGGGACAAACCTCCCTCTGCGCCCTCACCTACTATTGACCTGCCACGAAACCATGACCATTCACAGCCACGGCCTATTCCAGAGGGTACAACACAAATGCACGCACACACAACTACTTTTACAGATATTTTTATTTAAAATACCAAATGTGTTTGTTTTGTTATTTATCATTGCTTAAACCCTTAGCTCACTGAATCTAATCTTTCTGTGTTGCAGACATGCTGATGGGGTGGTGGAAGGTAGCAGACGTGGAAGAGCTGCAGGCCCTGGTGAAAGCTCTTCACAGCAGAGGCATCAGAGAGAGATCACTGCACAAGCAGATTCAGAAAGCCATGGAACTCATTGCACAGACCTGCAACAAGAACAGAGAAGGTCAGCAGCTGTATTACAAAACTGTTATATTGGCCTCTCTCTCTCTCTGGGTACGAAGGGTGACCTTCCTTCCCCAACTCAGCTAGCCAGAACGGAGAGTTAGCAATTTTTAATGAATAAAATTTAGGGAAAAAAATCTGTAGATTAAGTGTAGTTCTCTACTAAGAATTTGTATATATCTAAATATACAAAAGCCTAAAGCCAGACCAATGTCTTATTCTGTTTTGTGTTTGTGTTCAGTAGCGGTGATGGAAGTGTCGGAGCTAGATGAGGGTCAGGTTTCTGTGGAGACACTACAGGAGTGGTGTGTGGATGAACAGGCTATGGAAACAGACATCGCACTACTGCAGCAGGTGGAAGAACTCGAACGCAAAGTCACCTCTGCCAGCCTGCAGGTTAAGGTAAAGAGAGAATGTGTGTTCAGTAGATGGATATGCTTTGCTATTGTCACAAAATATTTTAGCCTCACAATAAGTTGATTTGCTAGTGCTCCTTTATGAAGGAATCTAGGCGTTGTGAAATCTCATATGTCACACCAACTGATCGTTTGTTTTAATTTAATGTTTTTATTTTAAGATTTTTAAGCAGTTAATGCATAAACAAGACTGGATGAACTATTTATCAAGTACTGGAACATACTGTAGACACTAAAAAATACCGCAAACTTTTTTTGTTTATAAAAAAATATTTACATACTTCTTAGAATTGATTACAATGATTGTTGTATTCCACAATTGATGAACGATTCAATGCATGCTTTTTGACACTCCTAATTTCAATATACACAAAGATATTGCTGTTGACCACTCCTTTTCCCACACTCCCATGCTTCAGGGTTGGGTGCACCCAGAGCCTCAGTCAGAGAGGGAGGACCTGGTCTATTATGAGCACAAGCCCCTCCCCAAGCCCCGTCCAGGGGCGGAGTCCCAGGAGGAGCGGAGCTTGGAGAAAGGCCTGAGCCGTCGTCCCAGCAACCCGCTGGACATCGCGGTGTCACGCCTGGCCGAGCTGGAGCGCCACATTGAGAGAAGGTATCTGCGGAGCCCCTTAGGGACAACCATCCAGATCAGACTGGATAATGTGGGTACGGTCACTGTGCCCGCCCCTGCTCCATCCACTAGCGCTGGAGGGGAAGGGTAGGTCATCCACACAAGCCAGCCTTCGTCTCTCCTCCTCCTCCTCCTCCTCCTACTTCTTCTCCTCCCCTTCCCCTCTCTGCTGGCTGGGGGCTGCTGTGCTCGTGCATTGCATTGATTCACTGGTCTGCTTGTCCACCCTAGGTTTGTTTTGTTGGGGCATCATATGTTTCAAGTTCGCCATTTCTGTGCTTACTGTTTCTGCCTGCATCAGTTTGGTTTGTATTGCACGTATGGTGCCCCTTTATTTGTGGTGCTCTGTTTGTATTGTATGTGCATGGTGTTTTTTTCCACTCACTTTCATTTTTATCATTAAATCAAGACACTATGTGTGTATGCGTTTCTCACATGTTGTATGTTTGCGTGTGCGTACACTGTTTTGTTATCCTTTGTCTATACCATGGGTTAACAGTTATGGTCCTGGAAGGCCAGCACAGGTTGGTGTCAGTAAATTTCCAGTTTTAGTTGGGGTATTAGAGCAGTGAGAGCACTGAAGCGTGCTGAACTCCAGCCATCAAAGACCAGAACTGATGACCCCTGATCTTTCCTGTACTGTGTGTCTAGATTTTTGTCTGTTTGTATGTTATATTTCTGGTAATACATCTAAGGCTCTAGCTCTAGGTGCACGCTTGCTTATAGCCTTTCACCTTGTGTGTGATGCAGGGGAGAGGAGGAAATTGCTCCAGGGATGAAGGTGTGGAGAAAGGCTCTGGGTGAGGTGAGAAACTCCTCCCAGCTAGCCATGTGCCTGCACCAGCTGCAGAAGTCCATCGCCTGGGAGAGATCCATCATGAAAGTGGTGAGTTCATGTCATGCTGCTCTCTAAGCACTTTACACATGTCCTAGACACTACAGAGATCCTGCTGAGATTGGCAGATATTGTAACTCCACCTGCTAGTGAAGACTCTGATGTGGATAAGACTAGAGTGCCTGCCTGTTGTAGCAGTTTTGGTAACAGTGTGTTGGGAGTTTGTGCGTTAGTGTGTGTGTGTGAGGGCGAGAGAGAGAGTGTGAGACAGAGAAAGAGTAAGTGTGATTGACAGAAGCAGTCTTAATAATATGTACAAGAATGGATGTCCCTTATGATGACTGTGTGTGTGCATGTGTGTTCAGTACTGCCAGATCTGTCGTAAGGGAGATAATGAGGACCTGCTGCTGCTTTGTGATGGCTGTGATAAGGGCTGTCACACCTACTGCCACAAGCCCAAGATCAGCACCATCCCTGAGGGAGACTGGTACTGCCCTGCCTGCATCTCCAAGGTAACCACCTCCACCCTCCATCACTCTCTGTGATCACTCGCTCTGCTCTTGGAGCATTACTCACCCAAGAGAAAAAATATTCCTCATTCAGAAATGGCTGCTACCACTGTGTTTAATTAAGCAACTTCATTAGTCAGCTGAAGCCCAGCATCGTCAGAGACCATATAAGCAAGTCTGAAATTATTGAGCTAATTCACTTGGTTTGAGGCATATGTAAGAGTTAGGAGTGCAGTTTTCATACTACCAATTAGTCGGGATGCAGTAATATGCAAATTCTGGGCCAGTATCCAAAGTTTTTTAACATGTTTGTTGATACCAATACACAAACATTTGCAAAATGTAGAAAAGTGTTAGAGAGGAAATGTATTTATTCCTCCTTTGCTATTGTGGATTATACTAAATACTGCTAAGATTGTAATCTCATTTTGAATCCCTACTCTTTAGTAGGTGTAGATACATTAGCTTACAAGATTCAAACTTCTCAAGAGGGGGACTGTTTACTTTTGTCGTCTCACTGCTTTTCTTAAGATATCCTGAAGAGTTCATGATTTCAGGGAGCTGTCCACTTGACTTGAAGACACTTACTGAGTTGTAATATTAATAAATAAGGTGTTTGTGTTTTTCCTAGGCGAGTGGTCAGTCCCCTAAAAACAAGAAGCCGCAGAATCGTGTGCAGTCAGGAGGAGGGGGAAAGAAGTCTGCGGAGACGGCCAAAAAGAACAAGAAGCAGCCGGAAGTGTGTGAGGCAGACGGGGTAGTCAGCGGCAGTAGTGGCAGCAACAACACCACCACCAGCAGCAGCAGCCCAAAGAAAGCAGCCACAGCCTCCACCCAGGCCAAGAAAAGCTCACCTGCCCCTCCTGCCAACAAGCCTGAGAGCCCAGCCTGTGTGAAAAAAGCCAAGACGGCCAGGGACAACAACCGCGACCTGGGCCTCTGCAGGTACTATGAACTCTCACTGTTGCATCAAACTGCACATGCAAAATTTCCTGGTGTTTCTGAGTAGTGCCATAAGCTTGCCCATCTATTATCCAGTGACTTCACATCGCCCATGATAATGTACAGATGCAGCTTATATTGCGTCTTCCTCTCCTGCTTTCCAGACTCTTTCTCATTCCTCACTGCTTTTCTTTCTTCGATCTTTCGCTCCTTCACAGCACCCCCTTTTTGTCTTTTCCCTCCTTATCTCAGAGGGAATGTCTGAGATAATCTCTGTGCTTTGTTGCGACTTGCTTCAGCAAGATCCGCCGGGCGCTGCTGCTAGTTGTGTTAGCATTAGCAGCATATTAAGAGCAGAAACACAGTAGTAACACACTACTTACTAAACGTACTAATACTAAATATATTAAATTAGTATGAAAATAAAACAAGAAAGTTTAAAAAGCCACAAATTTGAAGACAGGGCATGGAGAAGTCGTATGCATGCTGCAGGCTCATCTCTGTGCACATTCAAATAGTCCAGTATACAATAACTGATTCATAGAAGCTGAATATTAATGCTTGCTTATGCTAAGATTATATATTTTTTATTTCATCATGTGTGATTTGACAACACTAATTTGTAGTCATTATGAAGACCTATGGCTATATCATGCGCACCTAACAAAAGCACCTAACAAATTGAACATTTGAAATAGAGTAAAAGTAATTTTCAGAATCCTGTCATGAAAGTATTATTGCTTTTGGATTCCTGTAATAAATACAGTATGATGGAACTTATTTTATCCTCTAACATATTATAACATAATGTACTGCTATGTAAATGGAGCCTTTTAGAGTTATTCCTTATGATCTACACAATATAATGTGACTAAATACAGTTAACAGTAATTAGTTTTATTACTGTTAATATAATGCCCACTGTTATTTTTTAGGTTATTTTATTCCAGATCAAGGAACAGAGCTACATGACCATTTTATTGAAAATAATATATATATATATATATAAAATATAATATCAAATATTAAGAATGTAAAATAAAAGGTCAATTTAATTATTAATATTAATTGATTTGAATTAGTAGTTTGATTTAATTTTTTTTTTTTTTTTACTGTTGGGGCCGATCCTGTCCATATGACTCCTCTTACTAACTCACACGTGTTTGCCCCTGTTTATCAGACACTAGAGTACTGAGAATCTCCTCTGTATTATATTTGTCAGGATAGGAAAGATAAACTCTTCCTATGCTGAAGTGTTTGCTTATACCATTTTGTTTTTTTGTACAGGATTCTTTTGGCTGAACTGGAGCGTCACCAGGATGCCTGGCCCTTCCTCACACCTGTAAACCTCAAATCTGTTCCTGGGTACCGCAAAGTCATCAAGAAACCCATGGACTTCTCCACAATCCGTGAAAAGCTTGTTAGCAGCCAGTGAGTATCACTTCAAATGTTCAAACCCAGCTGCTGATTCACACGCTCACTCTTATTGGGTCTCTCTCGATCTTTAGGTACCAGAACCTCGAGACGTTCATCATTGATGTCAACCTGGTGTTCGACAACTGTGAGAAGTTTAACGAGGACAACTCTGACATTGGCCGTGCGGGACACAACATGAGGAAGTTCTTTGAGAAGAGATGGACTGAGCTCCTGAAGCAGACTAACTGACCTGTTTGGAGCGTTACATACGTTGAATTGAGACTGAAATGAACCGTCATTATTTCAATGTGTGGAGCTCAGAAACCACCTGCAGAAACACAGCATCTCCTCCCAGCAAGCCTGGGCCCTGGCCTACACATCTCAACGCACCAGCTCACCGTGCTGGTCCAAACCCCAAAAAGCCACACACACACACACAACACCCAAAGAGACACGGAAGAGAGGGTGTCTTTGTGCAATACCATTACCTTGTAGAAAAGAGTAAATCGCACTGAAAATTTTCAACCATCAGAGCTGTATGTAGGAGAAAAGGAAAAAAAAAACACTTTCCACTACTTGTAAATATCATTGTTTTTTCTCTTTTTTTTACTTTATCGTTAATATTATAGTGAATGTATTTAATTTTTTAAAATGATTATTTATGACAGAAAAGGTCCATTCTTCATTTTCTATGAAAAGGAAGAAACAGCAAAACTGCTTTAAATCTAATGGAATGTTTATTTGTATGTGTTTTTTCCTCTCCAAATATCAAACAAAGCCAAGAAAAGAAAGGAAACTGTTTACACTGCTCTATGCCGTTAGGCATCGGAGTATTCCTCCCTCGGAAGCAGAGCTGACTGCGTCACTGTACACGCGCCCGTACGAGCAGTGGTCCCCCATTTGTACATACTGTCTATTGATATCAATATATTGAGTCTTGTTTGGAATGATGTGTACATATTATTTCAGACATTGGATATTGTTCATGCCTTAGACCGATTGTAGCATTTAATTTTAGTCTTAAAGTGACTTATTATTATTATTATTATTATTATTATTATTATTATTATTATTACACATTTATTGTTTGTACAGTATATACATATCCTCTACAAACACTGTGGTCTCCTTAATCTTGGTAGTGCCTGCCCTTCCAAACAGGGTGTAGGGAAGTTTTTTTATGTTTATTTTCTGTTTGTTTTGTTTTTGTAAGGTTATTATTTTCTAATATAAAACACCCCCACCCCACCCCCACCCAGCCTCCTCCACACAATGGCATACTGTACAATACTCATGTGCTCCCGTTGGAGATCTGTTGGGAGTATTTTTCAGCATCCTGGCTGTGCGGCTGCAGAGTGACAGACACAGCAGTCTTTCTGTAAACCACTTTATGTCTGAGGTTCCCCCCCTCCCCCGTGCGTCGTGGCCCACTGGAGGCAGCTAGAACAGAGGTTTTTGTACCTGAGTCAGAGTACTTGAAGTTATTTTATTTAAAGATATTGTGGGAAACAAAATGGTAGCGTTCTTTTTGTAGGAGCATTATTTTTCACTAGTGTGTATGTGTGTATGTGTGTGTCTGAGAGTGTGGGTGTGTGTGGCACGGACCTATTAAAAGGATGTTTTTAAAGCCACTTACTGCTGTTTCAAGTGTTTATGTATTGTGTTTCTGAGTCTGGTTTAAATGCCCACTAGAGGCTGCCCCAGAATTATCAGCACAGTTGGTACAGAAGGGTGAAAAAGGTTAAAAAGGTCATTGGTTAATGATGAATGCGATATAAATAAGAAAAAATGCGCAAAGACAACAAATCACTTGGGTGTGAATATAAGGTGACAAAAAAAAATGTCACTGAGATTGAGAAGATTAGAAAATGCACTTAACAGACTGAGGCATTTTTCTGGCAGCGATTATAAAACCTAGCTATTCACATAAATAGTTTATTTACAATATTGCCCACTTGATTTAAAGCAAGTGGAGCTGTAGTGGACATGCCTGAAAGAGGACAAATGTTTATCTCACTCCAGTCATGGTTTTGTGTAATAAGAAAAATAACCATACACAAAAGAGCCTTACAGTAGTATTAAGTATGGTAAAGAATCTGTGATCACAAATAAATCAAAACAGACACAAAACTGTTCTCAGTTTTTGATATCCAGTATCTGGATCTAAGGTAGCGGTGGAGATCCTGGAAGATCTGAAGAGATTCTGTACTGAGGTGTGGTACCAAATAGTAGCAATTAGTGTCCTAGCACATTTTTAAAAATATTTTAGAATCACTATTCTGCCCTACAAAGCCAAAATGCAGTAACTACGTCAAAGGGGAAACTGAGAAAAACTGTTAAAAGTTTTAGTATTATTATGGATTTTGTAGTTACCATCAGTTTGACACCATAATTTCTCTGAAAAGGGACAACTTAAAATCATTTTCTCCCAAGACAAAGGAGATGAAGTGAACCCCATTTGTATTCCAAAGTTACTTTTGACCAGTGTTGACTGCACTTTGGCTTTGTAGTGCAGTATTGTTTTATACACTATTGACCACACATGATTCAAAACATTTTCTTGTTTGGAGAAATGTTTGGTGTAATGTATATTATGTATATTATATAGTATATGTATATGTGTGTGTATTTTATACTGAATTCCTACTAAAATTCACCCTTACACTCTTTAAAGTCCATGTAAACAAACAGCACGTGACCTCCGCGAGACGTCACGCTGGTGAGGAAGCAGGAAAGAGAGCGAGAGAGAGGGCTGGGGTGAGAATCGTGACCTTCTCTAAAACTCCGTAGAATACAGAACTCATACTTCACGCCGGTTTATTTTCCGTTTAGAAAATAAACTAATTTTATTTATCTGTGAAATTTGTAAATAGGCCTTTTCTCGGTGCGTCGGCTAGTTCCGTTAGCAGCAGAGGCTCGAGCTAACTGTCCTGTCTGAGAGGACGAGCGCGATAAAAGTGTTAAATCCACCCTGCTGCTGTGTAACAAATCGGTTTTTTCGGGATTACGTTAATATTTTTAAGCACCAGGAAGGATAAACATGTGACCCTGTTTTTGCAAACACGCTTAGTGCGGAAGTTTGAGTCCGAAAGTTCAGAAACGGTTTTGTCTCTATACTGACGAGTTTAAGTTATCCACAGTCCCATCTATCACAAAAATCATTTATTTTTATCCTCGTTATTAATCTGTATTTACGATGGGGAATGACACAATCCGCCCACACAAATGGCTTTTTACCTCTGGAAAACACAGGAGCCAGACACAAGTCCTCTAGTAAAAGTCAACCAGAACGTCCATGACTCGGGGACGTTATACAGTCCCTGACAAAAGTCTTGTCGCTCGTGTACAAATTTACCTCAAGTGCCGCTGAAATATATTTCTAATCAAGATTATTTCACAAGAAATGGCTCATTTTATTCCCAACAGCTTTTGTAATAATGTTTCAGTGCAAAACGAAACTGTCAAAAAGTATT
>JBBIGB010000109.1:2208366-2227035 GCA_037577075.1 Alestopetersius hilgendorfi
GGAAACTGAAAATGGGTGGTGGATGGGTGTTCCAGCACGACAGTCACCCAAAACATACAGCAAAGGCAACAAAGGAGTGGTCAAGAAGAAGCACATTAAGGTCATGGAGTGGCCTAGCCAGGCCCCGGACCTTAATCCAATAGAAAACCTATGGAGGGAGCTGAAGCTCTTTGCAGATCATCTGTCATTGGACAAACTTACAAAATCAGCGAGGGGTCAAATACTTATTTCCTCCACTGTATAAGTAACATGCAAATGTAGAACATTTCAGTGTGTTCCAAGGCTTTTGACTGGTAGTGTATGTGTAGGTTTTTTTTTTAAGTTTCTCAGTATAACTGGTGATTGATCTGCAGGTTGTAAGATGCAGCTGATGCACACTTTGTCCAGCCAGTCTGCTACAGTCCTCTCCTGTGCTTACTCCGCAGATGGACAACTTTTAGTGTCAGGGTCAGTACTTCAGACATACAGACTCACAACTGTTTGATTTCACAGCTGTGCAATTTTACAACACAGAAATGTAAACTGTTTTAGTCAAAGCTATTTCTGTTGTCATGATGAATGCATGCAGATTTTCTCGCACCTCCATTATCTGGCCACTAGATGGCCCTCTATACTGCTGATAAGAGAGAGTATCACTGAAACCACATTCTTTGTGTGCATGTTGGAGAGTTTGATGATGCTCAGCTGATGTTCTCTGTCTCCTGCAGGTCTATGGATAAGACTGTTGCAGTATATGAAGCTGTGCGTAACTAAACATTACTAGCCAGTCATTTATCATAAACCGTAATCAAGCTATTTTTTATTCACCGCTTGTCTTCCATTTACTATCACAAATCTCATTACATCTCTCTAATTGAAAAATAATGTCTTGCAGAATAATGGTGTTTTGCTTTACACCTTAAACCAGCATGAGAGGTAGGCTTTTTTCCACTTTCTTTCTTACTGCCTTTCTTTCTTTCTCCTCAGTGATAGCTCACCTTATAAAGCCCCTCTCTCTCTTGTCTCTCTCTCTGTATTGCAGGTATGTGACAACCTGTGCCTTCTGCCCCACTGCCCCTCTCATAGCCACCGGCTCCATGGATAAGACAGTCTGTGTGTGGAGGGTGGAGGATGGCAGCAGTGCTAATGGTGGGTGTACCGTTTTATTTGTTTTTAATTTTGAGTATGAACTCATAACTCTATTACACATATGACTGTTTAAAACAAAGAAAAAACACCATATCGTACATATCACACTTCTACATTAATGATTAAGCATAATTAAATTATAGCGGATTCTGTATGGGACCATTAAATAGTACAGATCTGTTTGTACTGATTTAAACCACAAGGTCTAATTTCAATCAGTTGTCTGCTGTTGTTTAATCTGACTTACTAAAGGCATGTTTCTTCTGTGCATTCTCATGTTCCCACTCTCTCTCTCACCAGCTTGTGGACCTGGAGGCAAATCCCTTCCAGGTGAGTTTGAGTGTGTTTCCTGTGTGCCATGCACATGTATGTAAACTGTGCCCACTCTGTGTATTGACGGAAACACCACAACACAGCAGGATTTCACTTCTCACATTATGCCTTAATAATAACATGGTCCCTTAATCTCTTTGTAATATAATTTAACAGGCCTACCATATTCGGTTATTATCAACCCACCCGCGTTTTTTTCTCCCTTCACTGCAGTCAGAGCACTCATAAATGTTGCTGTCTTGGCCCTTCTTGATGTTCTTCTTGATATCTCATTTCAGCATTCTTTTATATGTTTATGCTTTCTTTTTTCTAGAGGAAGCTCCATCTGCCTCACATGAAGCAGGTAAGAGAGCCATGCCACACACAAATCCCCACACATGAGTCCCTGCACCGTGTGTTGTGAGGGAAAAAACAGAGCAGTGGTCATATGAAGGTCATTGGCAACATTGGTGTGGTATCCATGCTTGCTGCGGTCTGTAATTAGCTTGTAATTAGTAATTAGGCAGTAATTAGTAATAGTGGTGTGAATCCAGTGAGAGAGAGAGAGGAAAAGGACAGTGGCTTCATCTTGTCTAGTTGTTGAGGAACAGTATTTTACAAAAAGAGAATAATCCACACACCAGAAGTTTTCAGCCAACAGCAAATTCTAGTGATTAGAGTTTATTCAAAGCCTGCAAGGTGTACCAGCAGCCCTAGTCCTTAGATGAGCCCTTCTCATAGATGGGCAGTATACCTACACAGTGCATCTCTATGGTAAGTGCATGTGATAAAGTGACTGCTCAGTCAACACACTCCATATATATGTTATGGACAAAAGTATTAGGACAACACCAAACTTTGTGGAGACAGTTTGGGGAAGAACCTTTTCTGTTCCAGCATGACTGTGTCCCAGTGCACAAAATAAGGTTGAGTTCAGGATAAATTGGAATGGAGATTGGGAGCCAGGCCATCTCGTCCAACATCGGACCTCACATCAGAATGCTCATCAGAATGGACACAAATTCCCACACAAACACCAAAATCTTGTGGAAAGCCTTCCAAGAAGAGTGGAAGCTGTTACAATTGCAAAAGCGGAACCAACTCCATATTAAAGTATATGTATTCGAATGTTGTCATTACAGTTGGTGTAATGCTTAGACGTCCCAATAATTTTGTCCGAATAGTGTATATGGGTACTGCAATCCTTTCTGAGTCTTACTCATCATATTGCTAACACAAACAAGTAAGAAATGTGGCAAAGGAAGGTTGTTGGACTGTTTTGGCATTTCTCCTGTCAGCATTTTTTCTGCTGGGGCAGTAAACCATGCAGATTAAAGTCTTGATGGGCTTAGAGCCATCACTTCCTGTTGTTCTGTCCCTCAGGCAGGAAATGGCTGGGTCATTCAAGGCTAATGGTGAGCGAGTGGTCAGAGGAAGACGTGTCGTCATGGTTACGAGAGGAGGGGCTAGAGAGCCTCGTTGACAGCTTCAAGGCCAATAACATTGACGGTGCTGAGCTGCTCTCACTCACTAAGGAGATCCTAAGCTCGGACCTTCATATCGGTGAGGGTTGGTGCTCCCCAGACACAATACACCACCATTTACTCTCCCCCTGATGCGTTTTTACTGCAGATTAATGTACAGTTTAATAGTCCCTGGTTATTTTGTGTGGATAAATATACAGTGAGATTCTTTTCTTCCACATATTATTTTGTAATTAAAGGCTTGTGCTGATTGTACAGTGCAGTCGGGTAGACGTGCAGAGCTGTGTGCTTACAGTCAGTAATTACACCTCACAAGCACTGTAAGGACATGAAAGGCTGCAGCTTAACCAGGAAACATCAGCTCCACAGGAATGAATGTTAACCTCCTCACTGCAGTTATAAAAAATGACATAAACATAATAAATATTCACAGTGCTTGTTTGTCCTCCGGCCTATGTCTTGCAGGAAATCCTAGATCAAGGATTTGTATTTTGTTTTTAAAAAACAAGCAAAAGCCATCCAAAATAAATTGTAATCTTAGAGATTGTGGCAAATGTAAACATGGGATTTTCAGGGTGTTACATAAGATTCCCGACTGTGTGTTGGGGGCCCAGAGAGGAGTTGTATGTGTTTTAAAAGCTGATTATTCCTGATAAAATCCCAAAAGCAGCAGCCTTTTACGTAATATATCTCCAATGTGCATTTCTCCAAAACCCCATGGTCTGTATCCAGTAAAATCGCTGCAAATCTGTTATATAGTTGGGTTTATGTAGCTTTTTATTGATTTTAGGCATTTTTTTATTGGTTAGTATACTTTATGAATTAATTTCTGTCATTTTTGCCATTGAGAATTCAACATAGAAGTTGAGTTCTCAATGCCCTGAGTCCCCTTGTGTGACAACATCCAGAAAAAAAAAATATTTACTGCCACAAAAAAGCAAAAACAGACGGAGGATATTTGCAGTTTCCGCATTATTGTGGGGATTTCCACGTAAAAGGTTGAGTTCGGTTCTCAACAAAAATCTGTGTGACTGAATTAGGAAAGTCATCAGAGAAGTGGAACATCAATATCAACATTATATCGAGTGATTCTATAATTATTTGTATAGTATTCTGTGGTTGTAGGCTGGCTAGTCCATCCTGCTGTGTGAGGTTTTGCGCTGATGTGCTTTTCAGACTCGCTGGGCTTGCGCAGTAAGGTTCTGCGGAAGATTGAGGAATTGAGAGCGGCGCCGGTGTCCAACGGAATCCCCGATGAGTTCCTCTGCCCAATCACACATGAGATCATGAAGGACCCAGTGATCGCAGCAGGTGAAGCCTCAAAGCCTTTTGTTCCTCAGTCTAAAAACTTACATATTCGTTTCATTGTAGCTATTACATAACTTACTGTAGTAAGTCAATTATACATCTTTTTTTCTGAATGTAAAAGGGTTAAAAAGCAAACTCTCTCTAAAAGCCCTGGTTTTTTTGTGCTGCAGATGGTTATTCGTATGAGCGAGAGGCCATTGAGAGTTGGATCAACACTAAGAGTCGCTCAAGTCCCATGACCAATCTGCCACTTCAGACTGTGCTGCTCACCCCCAACCGTACCCTCAAAATGGCCATCTACCGTTGGACCAGCAGCCAGTGAAACTCCCAGTTCCAGGTCTACTGAACTTATGAACAGTAGTGCTCATAGATTATTACTATGCCCTGATCCACTCCTGCATTTTGACATAAGATTAGAGCAAGAGACTGGCAAAAAGTTGCGGCTCTGCTTTGTAGCTTTGCTGAAAGTGCTACATGTGATTGATGATCCTCAAGGTCCCTCCAATGGTTAAACTGTAGACCAGCTTAACACTACAAAACCTACAAAACAAGCTCAGTCTTGGAGTAACACAAGCTTATGACATGCTTGAGTCAGGTAATTCAGGCTATCAGCTCAATTGCAGCCATTTAAATAATTCTGTAGTTGCTTATTTCTTGCCATCCCACCAAAATTCACCCTAATGGATAGAATGTCTTAAAATCCAAACTTCCTTTTCTTTTCCTGAATTGTGTGTAGTTTTTCATTTACACAAGTTTAAAGAATCTTGGATCACGATTCCAGATTGTTTTACTAAGAGGCAAATAATCGAGCCCTTGCACTGTGCATGTAGACTTCCGGGATTCAGATCTTCATGGCTGTCCTACAGTATGCTATATAATCGACTCATAATAGGCTGCAGAAACTGATGCCTAGACGGGACCTTTTTTATTGTAATGTTAGAAGGTTTTAACAAATGTAAAAAATATTTTCAAATGTTCTTATATTTAAAATGGCATAGGTAATAATAATAATTGATAAAGACCATATTAAATCAGTTCATAATCTTAATCAGTAAGCTTATGCACTTGCCTGAATATCAAATTACATTTCTTGCTATGTATTCTGCAATTGTGACTAAAAGGACATTTTGACTAAGTAGACCATGTTCCTCTGTACCATAATTTAATGATAGCTACAACAAATGAATGGCTGTGCAGGAGATATGCAGCAGTAGAGCTGGCTAAAAAACAAACTTAAATTAAGAGGCTGGGAATGCAGTTATGCACAGTTACAAATTAATGGTTATATTAATAGTGGAATGCCTCACTTATTGGAAGGTAATGTAGTTATAATAAAACATAAAACCAATGGGATGGTTTAGTTTTTATTTAATGTCCCTTGGGGCACTTCTGCAATAAACTATATAATGCTGTTTGCGATGATAATCCACTGAAAATCAGGTTTGCCCAAAAACCTTTTAACCCATATATAACCATCTCCATTCAAACTGCTGGAGGCCAAGATCCTAAACACATCCTAAACTGGATCACTTATGAATCAGTAATGTATTTTTAATGAGCTCAGTATGTCCTGATCACTGTAATTTCTATTTACTTGCAACCAAGGACTATGACGTCCTTAAAAGTGGGGCTTTATTGTTGCATTATGTTGAAATACAATCAGTAACAGCTTTATATATATGGAACCAACTGCAAATAATATACATATAAAATAATCTCTTACACTTAACTCCCCCTCTTAAACCTGAAAATGGATTTCTTTGTTTATAAACCATTCCTCTCATGCATGTAAACCAGTTTTCCATAAAGCATATACCTTCCAATCTCAAAAGGTTCATATCGTAATATATAGCTGTGCAAAAATAACATATAAAATATAATGATTTAAACAATCAACTAAGCTGTGGGCGCCATTAATAAATTAATTCATACATTAGCAGGTAGAGGGAGGTTTATGAGGAAATACACTGTACACCACACACCCTCTCACTCTCATACTCGAGCACACACAGAGAAAACACCCTGATACAGACAAGAAATTTGAGTACATACATAAAAGATCTGACTTAAAGCCCCAGTCAGGAATCAAAAGCCCTGCAGTTATTAGTTCTGCAACAACCGAAGATTCCAGCTACCACCAGTGCATCCACTGAAGTGTAATATATATATATGTGTGTGTGTGTGTGTGTGTGTGTTCTCTCTCACTAATTTCCACTAGCTCCTGACTGGGGCTTTAAAGTGTATGTCATTTTAAAGAATGTCATTTTACTAGACATCCTCTGCCCTTACAGAAGAGTTCTACAGTAAACCCTTTGCTTAAATGTATAATGGTCATTACAGCTATGCCAGTACAATCTTCATCTTGTTGCTGCTCTTTGTCTGTGCAAGTAAAGGTTCTACTAGAGCAGCCCATGATGAGCTAAGTTTATTCTTGATGTAGTTCACCTTAAAACTGTGGTTCTATGCCATAGAGGTAATGCTGCGAATGCGACTTAGAGCCCAAAGCGAAGCCTGATTAGTTTAATTACAGTCTTCCTTTGTTTCTTGTCTCAGTATCTCCTAGAGTTTGATATTGACATTGTAACACAGAAATCTCCTCCTTTAGATTTGAATGTAGCATGATTGAGTTTGTGCTTTACCGTATGTAGCTACACATTGGATTCGATGAAGGAGCGTTTAGGCTTAATGGAGCTGATGAGAATGGGGTTATCCCGTGCCAGACTGGCCTGCTTGTGCTTGCTCTCACCGTAGTGCTGCTGGATCCCCAGGTTGGGGCTGCTGTCCTTATAACCTGAACTGGCAGGGTGAGATTTTGGGTGAAACTCTCCTGGGTGTGTCCCGTTATGAAAGGGCTCCTGGTGACCCACAAGCCCCTCTGTCCCGAGGCCTTGCCAAGTGTATCCATGCATCGGGTTGGCGTGGTGACCCTGGTTGCCATGCTGATCCTGTAATTGCTGTTGCTGCTGCTGGTGGAAGCGTGCAGTCTTGTCCATTACACCCATGAAAGGGCGTGGTTTGTGGTCGGACTGCCTGCCGGTGTTGCTGGGGGTGATCGCGGCGTTCTCGTTGGAGATGGAGCTGCGGTTGCGCCCGCCATCAGAGAGGTTGCCACTGGAGGCCAAGCTGCTGGAGGAGCTGGACACTCGTACGCTGCTGCTCCTGCAGAACTCTCCTCTGGACTCGACAGTGGTCTCTGTGGCCAGGGGAATGGTCTCTACATGTCCCATATGAATGCCACCCCCCTGAACATCCCTGAGCAGCTCCCTGGTGCCTGCCTGAGACGCCCTGTCCACACCATGCTCTGAACCCAGGGGGCTGATGTCGATGCAGGGCCCAGCACGGAGTGAGGCAGGCCTGTGACGGCTGGGCCGGGGGCTGGAGCCAGCACTCTGGGCAGCGCGCATGTCCGGCTGCAGGGAGCCACAATGCTCACGGCTCTTCATGCTCTGCGCCTGCCGGGTTGGAAGGCGTCTATGGGACACCCGGCCTGAGGGTGAGGGAGAAATGGACTGTGTTTCTGCCACAGACAGACCCAAAGAGTCTGGCAAAGTTCGGCTCTGTTGCCAGTTCTCTTTCCTCTTCTCCTGGCGGGAAGGCTCTTCAATGTTCCTCTCCTCCTCTTCCTCTAATCGCTGCACTTGCTTTAGACTCCGGCTGTCAGAGCCTTTTTCAGGCACTCCAATGCCTTCTTCTTCCTCGTCTTCTTCATCTTCGTCCTCATCTTCTTCATCATCATCATCATCATCGTCCTCTTGCTGTAAAGGGTAGCTGTGTGTCGGGGCGTGTTTAGTTCCCGGGCGCTGTTGGCACTCCTCCTCCACTCGGGCCAACAGGCGTCTGATCTCTCTGTTACTGGGACACAGCCGCGCTGCCTCATAGAGATCAGAGAGGGCTGCTGCAAACTGCCTGAAAAAGACAGAAAGAAAGTATCCCCTTCACATATCCCACTTTGAGTACAGCAGAACAGGTCAAGGAGTACATAATGTACTGCAGGCTTTAGAAAGAGACAAGCAATATATTATATTTGAATTATATTGGAATTACTGGCAAAAATTAAATCCAATAATTTACAACCCCCGCACAAGCACTCGTGTAGTTTTGTGTGGTAAACCTATTTTACAATTCCAGTACTACACCAGCAAGAGTGATTGGACTCCTATTATGGTTTATGTAAAATATTTACCATGATTGCCATGCTTGATTCATGTAAAATGTATTATTAATCTATACCACCATTCCTCTCCTCACACTTTCAACCATTTAGATTTCCAACCCCTGTGAAAAACACCGGCATATAGTGAAAAACTGTGTTGTGTTGTGATAGAAAAATGCCTATAAATGCCTATTTTTATAGTGTAAACCCTACACTATAGTTTTAATTTCATTTAAAACTCAGTTTAATGCATTACCCTTAAAGAAAATGTAAAAGTAAACCCGTATTTTTACAGTAATAAAAAACCAAAGAAACACTGAGACGATCCATGCATATTCTGGTCTGCAGCTGCCACAGATGCTACAAACGGCCACAGCCAGGAGAAATAAACAAATCTTGGAGGAAACTGCTTAAAATCCGGGATAGCTACCGCTAGTTGTTAGCATTAGCATCAGGCTGTGAGGCAAAAAAAGGCTTGTACACAAAAGAAGTCCTGAAATAACACTCTACCCACATGTTTAGACAGGGCACAGTTTACTAATACTAAATAAATTTGTTTTCGTGTTTTAATGTCTAAAACATGCTGAAGCAGGCTCGTGCCTGCACACCATAATGTTCTCGGATTGGCTACTTTCAAAACTCATGCCTCTTAAGTACAGCGAGCGTGGGATGCTCCCAATCAGCAGCAAGGAGAAATAAATAACGTTCTCGGATTGGCTACTTTCAAGCCTGTGAATATATATTCACAAAAAAGCGGAGTACATTTGCATGTTTCCACGGATTTCTGCCTACCATTATCAGTTCGGTTCTCAGAAAAAATCCACCTTACACTGAATTCCGCGACTGCAGATCCATATATATACACTATCCTATATTGCATGTTAAATATTGGTGAAGGTTCCTACCTGCTGCTTCTCTTAGCGCGAGCTCGAGCATAAAATGCCTCATATGACTTTGGCTTGAGTTCCAGAGCTTTAGTGGCAAACTCTTCAGCCATGCCAAAGTCCTGCAGAGAGAAAGATGAGAGAGAGAGTGACAGCATGAGGGGTGAGTGTACACAGTGTGAGTGAGAGGAAGTCAGCATGCAAGAGAAGAGACGAAAGGGTGGTGTCTCTAGATCTGGAGAGGTTTTTTAATTACCAAACTTGCAAAAAAATGACATTTCTTGCTTCTTAAATGTTCACAGATTTCAAAACTACATTTTTTCTGCATATCTTGCCTCTTTTTATCCCTCTTTGCTGGAAATCAAAATTCAAGATGCTAAAAAACAAAACCTACAGAAATGTTAGAATGTAATTATAAGCCATGGATTTACAGCTAGTGTCTCTATGCACTATCCTCTCCTGTCTGTCTGCGCTGTGCTGAACACGCGCGCTTTGTGTGAATCCGTGATCAGCAGAAGCTTATTGGGATTCTGTCCTTGAGTAGGAGGTCAGAATTACAGTGAGGAACCATAACTGCCGGAGATAATGATGCAGTTTAAATGTTTAATGACGGTATATCGTATTAAAACGGCCATTATAACTCTCTCTGCATCCTTGCCAGTGGGTGCTGGAAGGAGCCAATATAATTAAGCAAACATACACACATCTTTCTCTCTTCTCTATGTTTTTCTCTCTCATACAATAAACAGTCACATTAGCAGCTTGAGGCAAATGTCTTTTTAATAGTGGACCGAGGTAAAATAATTAACACATAACATCATAACTTGTAGTTGATACATTATGTATGACTAGACATATTGTGTATAATGATTCACATACTGTATGTTGCGCAACATTATGAAGTGTAATATCACAAATGTTCATTTAGTACAGAGCTGTAGTTCAGTATGATAGCAGCGTCTATTAACTGTGTATCTTCTTCAGAGTAGGTTTGGGTTATTTGTCTACTGCAGCACATAATTTCAGCTGCCTAAACGCACCTGATCCTGCTCATGAAGGGCTTGATAATCAGCTGGATCATGTATGTTGAGGCAGCAAATACCTGAAACTGTGGCATGGCTCTGGGATCCCAGGAGCAGGATTAAGAGAGTGAGCCATCATTAGTACTTATTACATTAGTACTTAAACAGGCTTTTTTTAATAGTTTAAGTTTTATTTAAATTATTTTAAAAGCCTGTTTTGATAAAGCTTACAAATATAGCAAAAATGTAAATACTTTACTGCATATTGTATGGCGTGATGGTTAAGTTATTAGCTATTTAAGCCATAAGAATGTGAGTACATTCCTATGTTCGACTGCTGCCATTGCATTAAAAAAGTGATGTTTCTTGCCTTCCTGAAGTGGGGCTTAATCAACTTCTTCGCCTCACTCTCTCCTGTTCAAGTGTTCTTGTGTCATCTAGGTCCAGTTGTAAATCAGATGAGGGGGATTAAGATTTTAACACTGCTAAAAGTATTCCTGACTATCGGAATAAGAGCTTGTTTACAGATATAAAACAGTCTTTGTGGTCAAAATGACTGCTAATGAACATTTTTGTTCATTAAAATATTCATATAACAATTGTCCTTTCAATGTGCACTGATTTAGTAAAAGTCAGAACAGTATATATGGGGCTTTTATTTAGTCAAAATTCACAGACACTGAAAGGAATAAGATTGCAAGAACATAACTGGTCTTGTTTAATTTAAATGCTTAGCATTTTGTCTGTTTAAACTTAAGAAACCAGTCAACCACATTATATATCATATAATGTGAAAATGTCTTCAAGTACTGTGGCTTGTAATCTGGTGTATATGATCGGGTGTGTGAATATCTGCACTGGTGTGAGGGGCTTACATTAGTTTTGCGGCGGCAGCGTGACAGGTTGAGATAAAGAGACACTCGCAGGTCCCGAAAAGCCTTCAGGTCCTCACCAAAGCCCTCCCTTGGAAACTTCCTCAATGCATACTGGTACCTCTGAGCTGCTTCTTTCATCTTCCCCTTCTGAGAAGAGAGAGCGCAAAAGACGGAGAACAGTGCTTTTAGCGAATGATTCTTCAGAGCCTCTTAACATCAACCATGCATTACCATCTTTGCACCGGACTCACACAGAACTTCTCTCAGCCTTGGCTGACCTTTCGTGTCCACAGAGCTGCACAGACGTTGTGTTGTATGCTGTATGCCAAGATGGCCAGAACAGTTGAGATTTTGGCAGTTACATTCTGACTGGCTGTTTACTCTTCTGTATGTACACGTTTTTTAATTAAGCACGTGAAAAACAAAACTTTTATCAACCCACTGCCAGCTAGTTACAATTACCAAGTAGTTGCACACTTGACTGCCCGACACATCAACAGTGGGTGTCTTTAAGTGAGCTATTGTTGCTGGTTTTTTTGACAGTTGCCAGTCAAAACACGTCACACTCTATGGGTTTGGTTAGTTTGCTTGTCAATCAAATGGCCCCTTCCTGTCATAACAGGCAGACTTTCAAATGTAGCTGACCTTGTACAACAAGTTGCCCTCCTCCATCAGCTTCTGCAGCAGAATGATGAGAATGTCTGGTTTGGATGTGGCCATGGCCCAGGCAGCGTTACCTGGGGGGACCAAAGCATAACAAAGCTGTTAGCCTCTCACTCACCTCCTCTTCCTCCCAGACCACAAACAAGACTGGCTCAAGAGAGTTACCTAAAGCTTGTACCTGATCGATCATAGGGGGATGTTCTGTAGCCTTTAGCAGCAGTAAAGTGAAGGCAAGAAAGAGAAAGAGACAGAGAGAGAAAGGTGGTGAGAGAGGAGTGAAGAAACACACCGAGCACACAGGAAGAGATTTGAGCCACGCAAGCTGCACATGGCTTATTTTTCCCATCTAATTCCCAACTGAGCAGAACATGTACAAGCCTCTTACAGCTGATTACACTTGTGAAATCAGAAAACACTAAGATGAAAAAGGGCCGACTGCAAAGTCACTAAAGCCAAAGGAGAGATCTGAACGCATCTTTCAGAAAAAAAGGAAAAAAAAAACTTTTTTGGCAGCCTTTTTTGAACGGCACATGTTGCACTGGTTTGGAAGAAAGCCTGCAATCTAAAAATGGAAAGTAGGACTTTTAAGCTGCCTTGTAATATTATTTGAACAGAGGAGGAAAGAGGGAAAAAGTTGGGTTTAAGGTATGAAGCTTGCAGTATTAGGGAAAAAAAGCTGCCCAACCTCTACTTTTCCTCCTATTCACGGGCTAACTGGAGCACTCGGCTAATGCTAATTTAGAACATGGGGCAGCGTGGTTGTTTTTCAGTGGTTCGGCGGTCGGTGGACGATGGTCTTCATTTTAGCCAACATGAAAAGCCTTGGAAAAAGCAGCTAGGACATACTGTTCTTTTTCTGTCCAGCCAACACTTAGCACACCCTCACACCAAAAAGACTTTTAAATGACTTTAACCAGGGTAAGTCATTGCCGTGAGCGAGGCCTGGACACACTAAAGAGGTGTGACAAATCAATCTGTTGCCTCACAATGCCGATAAAAAAAACTGTGACAGCAACCAATTCAGCATGGAACACTACAAAGACAACCAACAGAAATGTGTGATCCAAATTCATGTTGATTGGCTTGTTTATTAATAATTTAGCTTTTATTCAGAGTGACTCACAGAATCCATTTGCAGAGACATGCCCTAGTAACAAGCTGGGGCTGTGTGTTGGTCATAAAGCTGGTAGCAGCTTTTTTAGTTCTGAACTTATGACCTTCAGGTGCAGAACCAAGATATAAGCACTACACCACCATCACTTCTGTTTATTCTGGGGAGGTTCAAATGTGTTTATGATCAAGAAAAGAGGAGGAACGTTTCATATACATTATTAAAAACAGACATACAAGCCTCAAAACTATTTGTCCAGTATGTGACTCTGTGTTGTATGCATTTTGATACAATGAGATTTTTCTGAAAAAATGCTTGTAAGTTGAGTCTCACAAACAAACTGCATGTCATTTACATTTTTACAAAGAATTAATAAAAAAATGGACTTTAATTATGTGGGGGCAAGATCTGCAGCTATTCAGAGTAATGTAATGACCTATAATAAATCTAGTTAGGCCGGTCTACAGGTCTAGGTGAAGGGTGGGTATCCGATTCGTCTGACTGGCTAACAGCAGATTGACAGGCTTTCGTCAGCAGTTTGCACTCTGTGACTTTAGTTTGTGAACGGAGTGAATTTTGCTATACAACTCTGAGCCTGGTGGAATGCACTGTTTAATGACAGTCACATACATCACCGGTGTCCCACTTATAGGGGTTCTAGTGGCTCGGCACAGCATGCTCAGGCTTAAGCAAAAAATATGGCCTGGTTTTTGTTGCATTTAGGACTTAGCAGAGGAACAGAGTGCTGCGCTTTCACACTCGAAGAGAAAGGGAGGGGAAAAAGTGGAAAGAGTTGACCAAGTTCTGGATTTAGAATGGCCATGCCCCTCCAGAGAAGCTGCTGCGGGTGTTCTAGATTTGGCAGGACGGTGTAGGGGGAAAGGCCCAGGGGAGAGGTGCGCAAATGTGTGCCATGCTGTTCTTACAGAGCTACTCACCCAGCCTGGCCCCTTTCTTCAGCAGAGTGACCACCACCGAGGTGTTACGGCTGCCGATGGCACGGTCCAGGGGTCGCATGCCGCTGTAATCCATGTGCTCAACCACGGCACCGCGCTCCACCAAATAATGCACCTGCAGCAGAGGAGATAAGTGCTCAGAGTCTGTATCAGACATGTACACACTGCAGCCCAAGCCTGATTACAGCACTGCAGTCTATCAGACAATGAACCTGGGACGTGTGAATTAAAAGGACAGGGTAAACAATACCGAACACATGCACACGCATTGCTAGTCATATGCTTAATTTTAGATAGTCTGTCATTTGAGTGCACCGCCCGATGAACAAATATGCTGCAAAACTGTCCAATGTGTATCATATCTGCTGATTTCTACACATACCTAGGGCTGCATGATCCTTAATTAAATGGGAATCATTTTTTGGCATAGAATTTGAGATCTTACAACATCTGTATTAGCAGCACAGCTATTCCAAACAAAAAAGTACAAACTTCTTTATGAAGTATCATCTAAATAAAAATACGTATGTACATAAACAGTGTAATGTACTGTTAAAGTAACATGAGGCATCACTGCATTCAGCATGCTACTTTTAGGATGCTGCATACTTGTTGCAGAATAAATGCTGTTTTTGAGTCAAAGTGGACTGACTAACAATTTAAGATCATGTTTTTCTACAGCCTTACACCTGGCCCCATTATATAATAAACCTTTTTATACTGTATTATGCTGCCACCCACCCACACACACAGACCCTCTTTACACCTGTGTGTTCCATGCGACTTGTTTTTGGACTGAAACCCGAGAAGATCTGAACCACATACACTTACATATATGTGTCTTCTTCAGTTATTCAAATTGATATATGCTTGCTGTATGCTGAGTAATGTGTAATTCAGCCTATATACAATGCATGTCTTTAGTTTTATTCCTGTTCTGTGCAAACGTTGCCTTAAATGATTCCTCCTGCTTTAAAAATTGTAGTTTTGAATGATGGTGTGTTTCTCGCATACACCAACCATTGGTGTCTTCCATGATCAGTCTTTGGTATTGGTCGTCACCAAATAAGTACATTCTGACATAAAGCTTTGGAAGACATTTTAGTTGAAGTGAGCGAAGCTCAAGCAACCAGATTTAGCCTGAGCCTGCTAATAGAGAATTCAGGAGAATTCAATGTTCCACTCTATCATTAAATTATATTATTAAATTATATTCAATTACATTACATTATATACATTCTATTAATATAATTATTAAATTATATTTAAATGACATTAAATTATTGACCCCCTGTGTGACATTTGAGGTCCACAAAAGCACCTCAACAGCAAAAATGAAAGGGCTCTCTGAAAGGTTGAAATGAGTGCATGCTTGAGTTCTGTTCCGCTTGTCCTATTGTTTAACCCCCACCCCCCACTCCAACTAATAATTTGTCATGCTTCATACACCCCCGTCATGCTCCAAATCTACAGTTTTTTTTGTCCATCTCCAGACCCATGTTGACATATATATTGATACAGCAGACGCTTTAATCTACGCACTATGTCAGCGTCTCCATAAAAAGCAGCCAGGTCCAGAGGGGTGCGTCCGTTCTTGTCTGTATGATCGATCTGTGCTCCTCTTTCTACCAAGAACTCCACCACATTCTTCTGGCCCTTCAGACATGCCCAGCTCAATGGAGTCAAGCCCTCCTTATCCACAGCTGTCAGACTCGCACCTGCAGCACACACACACATACACACACTCAGAGAATGTACATATTAACTATGAAAGTAATAAGAATTTGAAAAGGTGAAATAACAATATAGATCTTGTGTTGGCTGCAAGGTCAGAGGAGGCTGCCCTGTGGTCAGGTGACTCACCCTGTGAGAGGAGAAAGTCCACAGTGGTTAGGTGACCCTCGCTGGCTGCCACCATCAATAGAGAGCGGCTATGTTTGTCACATGTATTCACCTCAGCACCATGCTGCAGCAAAAGCTCTGCTACCTGCGATAGAGTGAGAGAAATAGAGAGTTGGGCATTAAAAAATGAGCTTTTCAATTAACAAAGAGTTTCAACATTAAGACAAACAAAGCCTTCAGACAGAATGAGATGGTACAATATTTTTTGTCAACGTTTTGTGTGTTTGAGAGGGAATCCCACCTGTGTGTGGCCTTGTCTGACAGCACTGAAAATGGGGGTCACACCCCTGCGATTAGGCTGCGTAATCTCGGAGCCCTGCTCCAGCAGGAACATACAGGCCTCCTGCTTGCCTCGGCCAGCAGCAGCAGTGAGAGCTAAAAGATATTATTCAGAAGATGACCTACAAGCCTAAACTTAAGTCTAAGAAAGTTGCTGGTTATATCTCCCTGGGTTACGACTAGTTTCACAAAGTTCATAGGCTGCCCTTGTAAAATTAACAATATTTATTAGTATCAGTGAGAAACGCACCAGTCTCTCCCCACAGAGTGTCATGGCCATCAATCTGCACGATGAGTTCATCCTCATCTTTATTCAGAGCCAGCAAGTTCTTCACCACCTGAGAATGTACAGTTCAGACTGAGCAGTGAAATCAATCTTGATATACATTTTTAAAAAGCAGTGGTGAGGGAAAGAGCCTGAAGAGCTTGGGTTCAGTTGCTTTCAGAAATGATTTATAGAAGTGGTCATGTTTCACACTGAAGTGTCTCGTAGTCCTACCTATAATGATTTAGCCTGAATCTACTGCCTTTATTTTTTCTCTTCATCATTGTACCCTCCTATTTTTTTAAAGTGACTTGAAGTGCTGAATTTACTTGAAGTGGTCCACCAAGGCCCACGAACCAGAACAAAAATAACCCATTATGTATTTGAACACTTAGATTAATTGAAACTGAATTTAACTTTAAACTGTTTAGTTAGTTGTTTTCCAAGTAATACTTATAATTTGTTAATGTGATTCAAAACCCCAGGTTTGGTTGAGGCCAGATGAGAGTTACCAGATGTTGCAGCACCAAGGCAGCAGCATCAGGTTCGCCTTTAATCTTTCTCTTAGGAATGCAATATTCCAGTATATGATGAAAACTTAGAACTGGATAGATCAGATACAAGTTTCCAGTTTGTGATGTAGTGCACGCAGGGGCAGCAGATTAATATAGGGGAAATGAGAAGTTGGCAAGAGCAGCACTTGAGTAAGGGCCAATTTATTCTTATATATGAGAAACTTGATTAAAGACTATGTAATTTTACAAAGCTCTGAGTAATTTTGTCCTCAAAGCACACTGACAGGAATGTGTCATTGCTCAGGCCATCCCTTAGCCGCAGCCTAAAACCCTCACTAAGATCTGCCCCTCACTGTTCATTTCATTAACGAAAACTGTGAAAGAATATTTGCCAATTAGCTTTTGTCACAACAAAACTGAGATGGCAACAAAATGGAAATGCACATTTGAAATAAATTATATGACAAGATATATTGGTTGACGAATAATAATGAAAATAAGAAGAACGTAAGAGACAGATGAGTGGGCGAACAAATCAGCTACTATAGGCCTGAACTCTTTAATTAAACCATGTGCATGCACTCATGTAGATATGCACAACCATGTAAACCATGTACTGCATGTTTAGGATTGGTTTATACTGATGCGCTGATGATTGGCTGGCCCAAACACATCTCTTACTTGCCGCCTGTTTCTCGTGGCAGATGTATGGAGGCAGAGAGGAGGTATTAAAAACCGCAAACTGAATAAAATGTTACAAAAATGTATTTTTTACTAAAACCAGACTAAAGCCTATCATATTTTAGTCATTTAATACTTATTATTAAATTACTATAATATATAACAAAAACAAATATGTACTTGAGTGAAAAGACTACATCTAACACTAAATCAAACTGACCTGCCAAACTGAACACAAAGCTAATATCCAACAGTATGGAGAGTGAAATGGCAAAAATATATGAGATGTAGCATATGGATTTAACAGTGTGAAAGACTGCATTATGATTAAACCAGAGGAAAAAAATGACAAATGGCTCATTTAGTAACTCGATTTAGTGTTATGTGTATCTGCCGTTACTGTCTAATGGGGAATACATACTAAATATTATCCTTAAAAATCACACTATCATTTATTTGCCCATCCTGCAAGACGGAAACTGAACTTTTCTTTTTCTTTCTGCAGCTGCTGCGAGATCATGTTATGCATATATCCAAAGTGAAGAGTCAGTTCAGATCAACTGAACAGTGATGCAGAAACTGTGCTTGTCTTCCTCTGATGGTATATATAACTAGCGAATTTAAGTGTTGAAAATGTAGGCTATCCCAACAATACATAAGTTGAATGTATGAGCATTCACAACATTGTTGTTATGTGTTGTTACCTAATGGTTATAAGTCAACTGGGGACAAGTTGGCTATTTGGCTTTGTCTCCCATTTTGTATAGTGAGGCGTGGCTATTAGGAATAATCAAATGTGATTGTTTGTGTGTTCCATATAGATGCAATGTTGTGTGTGTGTTTTACCTGTATATGGCCCATACTGGAGGCAGCGATGAAAGCTTGCTGAAGTACTCTGCTCCTGAGGCTGCTGTCAGAGACCCAGTCCAGTTCAAGCAGATATTGAAGTATTTCCACATGCCCTCTCAGAGCAGCATGAACCACTGCACACTGACCACTCTTATCCACATGATCCACCTGATACACACACACACACACACACGCACACACGCACACACGCACACACACACACACACACGCACGCACGCACACACACACACACACACACACACACACACACACACACACACA
>JBBIGB010000109.1:2386001-2401486 GCA_037577075.1 Alestopetersius hilgendorfi
CTCTCTCTCTCTCTCTCTCTCTCTCTCTCACACACACACACACACACACACACACACACACACACATACACACACACTTACACACTAAAACACGTACACACACGCACTGGACCCCACTGTCCGCGCGCCCAGCGCGTCAAAGCCTGACGCCGATGACGTGTGAGGCGGGTTGGCACGTGGACCGCGACGCGCCGAGCCCATAAACAAAGGCACGTTGCGCTCGAGCTCCAGAGAGCAGAGCGCTGCAGGCGCGAGGAGAGGAGAGACACAAGAGAGAGCGCGCGCTGCACGGAGGAAAAATAAAGGTAAATAATAATAATGAAGCTATAGTGGGAAATCACTTGTAAACTATCGCTGGCAGAAGTTTATGCCTAAAAAGTAAAAACTTCACCTGCTTTGCTTTTTTTTAATGTTTAAACGATGTTGTGCGTATATCCGAGCGGAAAAGTCTGTTTTCTTCTTGTAGTTTATGGTGAAAACGTTCTCACATATTTATCTCTGTGCGTTTTTGCTTATTTTTGTTTTTCATTCCCCACAGTACCGACGCAGCTGACCGAGTGAACCCGAACCCGACCTGCAGCGATTCGGCCAGATCCGAGCAGGCAGGTGCAAAGAGGTAATTCACTTCAGTTTCATTTATACAGCGCTTCGTACGGCCAGTGTAGACACAGAACAGCTTTACAGAGGCTAGTGCGCAACAGAGGAGAGGAAAACTCCTTAAAGCTGGAGGAAGAAACCTCGGGAGGAACCAAGACTCAAAATGAGAACCCATCCTCCTGGTCGATCCGGAGAGAGGGACAGAAAGAGAGCCTCTATTGGGGAAACTAACAAATAAAGGCTTTAGTGTACAGCTTAATCCCTGCAGGACAGTCTATGTCTAGCAGGGCTAGTACAGTTATAAACCAGTAGAGGTAGATTTGTTGGAACATAGTTTTCAGAGTCTCTAGTCCACATGGAGACACAACTGGGAACAGAACGTGCTACTATAAAAAGTCATTTATTTTTTGTAACAGAACACTAAAACTTATAAAAGCGTGTGAAGAATGTTGACTTAGACTGTAAAACTCACAGAGCTACGTTGTTTACTTCTAACAGGATCTTTTACGTCTACAGTGCAGCAGGTTCACTCCAGTCCAAATGGATTTAAGTGAACATTATATAGGCCATGTGTTATTAAAGTGAATGGCGATTCCTTTCTGTTCGCGTGATTAAGATCAGGGGTGTCAACTCTTTTCCACAACCCACCTGATTAGACTCGGTTTCAGTCTTTAGACGGCTGACCAGGTGCTCCTGCTTGTTTAGTGCGGAGTCGTGCAGCCACGCCAGCCGTTTGTGGATAAGATTTGACCCCCTCCTTAACCGACCCAAGTGCTGTCGGTTCAGAAGTAGCTACACGTCGCTCTGGACGTTCATGAGGGTTTGCTGCGTGTCTAATGAACCATGTTCCGTCCTTCGCGGCTCCTGACGGCTCTGCTCTGCCCGCAGCCATGCCCTGTGTCCAGGCTCAGTACGGGAGCTCTCCTCCGGGCGCCAGTCCCGCGTGCCAGACGTACAGCTGCAGCGCGGCGGTGGACTACAGCTGCGACCTTCTCACCCCGGAGTTCGTCAAGTTCAGCATGGACCTGACCAACGCCGAGATAGCGGCCACCTCCGCGCTGCCGAGCTTCAGCACGTTCGCCGAGGCCACCAGCGGCACCGGGGGCGCAAGCTACGACTCCAAGGCACCCTGCCTCTACCAGGCGGCAGCCCACTCCGGAGACCACCTGTCCATCAAAGCCGAGGACATGCACACGCACGGCTACGGGCCCCATGCCGAGGACGGGACGTCCCACGGCGGATACTACAAAGCGGGCTTCCCCACTCACCCTCCGCCTCCCCCTCCGCCGGCGCACCACCACATGTGGGAGGACGCGAGCTCGCTGCACGCTTTCCCTCACAGCTACCTGGCTGCGTCCCACGTGATGGAGCAGCAACGGAAGGACGCAGTGTCCAGGCTTTTCTCCTTCTCCAAGCAGGGTCCCACCTGCCCGCCCCCCATGCCCGCCTGCCACGTGCGCTTCGACGGCGCTCCGGCTGCGCACCGGGTCCTGGAGAACCCGTCGTTCACCGTGCCGGCGGCACTCAGGAAGCAGCACGGCGTGGGCTTCCCACACCAGATCCACGTGGGGCACGGGCTCACTGACAGCCCGGTGGGCTCTCCCCCCTGCCGGGGGTCTCCCTCCAGCGAGGGTCTGTGCGCCGTTTGTGGCGACAACGCCGCCTGCCAGCACTACGGAGTGCGCACGTGCGAGGGCTGCAAGGGCTTCTTTAAGGTGAGTTTTTATCTATTGTGATTACTTTTGATTATGTTGTTTTGGTCCTGCCATTGCTTTAATGTGTAAAAGAAAAGGGGGGCGAACAATTAAAAACAAAGTGATGTTCAGTGCCCACTCGGTCTGAGACAGGTTAAGTAGATTAATATTAGTCTACAGTGTCCTCAATTAGTTTGTTTTCATTCATTTGAACCAATGTGCACCTGGGGAATCCGCCACGTTCATCTCTGACAACAGGAACGCAGCGTCAGACGAAATTGGTTTGGAAGACAAGTGCACCCCCGAGGAACTCCCAGTGGTGAAATTAAGCCGGCTCTTTATTTCGTCTCGGTGATGGGATCGTCACACTAATCCGACAAGAGAGGTCGGGGGAGGTAGTGCCAGGGGACCCCAAATTATGACAGCCCACGGCTCCGTGTTTACCGATTGTCTGCCCTGTCCTGCCCTTGAATGTATTACACAGCTTTACTTTGGAGAGCCCGGGCTTCAGAGCCGACCCCCTTGTATTCCTGTTAAATTACAGAAACTGCACTGTAACTGGGCGTAGATACCTTTGTTCACTGAAGGTTGTATTGTGTCATCTCTCTCTCTGTAGCGCACGGTGCAGAAAAATGCCAAATACGTTTGCCTGGCCAACAAAAACTGCCCAGTGGATAAAAGGCGGCGGAACAGATGCCAGTACTGCCGTTTTCAGAAGTGTCTAGTCGTGGGGATGGTGAAAGAAGGTATGAGCAATTTAAACAGTATTGGTTCACTCTTACCTGTCAGTAGTGGAACAGTCCAGCAGAATATCACCATTCATTATGGAGATTCCTTATGAAATGAACAAAATGAGTACATACATGGGTTTGTAATAAAGGGGCTGGTGTGTGTGTTTTGTAGTTGTAAGAACAGACAGTCTAAAAGGTCGAAGGGGTCGGCTCCCATCCAAACCCAAGGGCCCACAGGACGTCCAGAGCTCCTTAACGCCCGCCAGTCTCCTGAGTGCTCTGGTCAGGGCCCACATGGACTCCAATCCCTCTATAGGCTGCCTGGATTACTCTAAAGTAAGAGACAAATACAATATATATCAGCATTGTCATCTATTTATAAACTATATATATATATACACACACAAACACACAGGGTTGTATATCATTTCAATTTCATTTTCAATTCCGATTGCTGGTTCTGCTTATCAAGTTCATCAGTTCTTATTTATTACCCATTTTGATTAAATAAAAATAATAAAATAAGGAAGAAGAATGTTCAGATAATAAACATTTTATTGCGGACATTCAGAATATCCCAGCAGCAATGGGAGTAAAATGCCAAAGAAAACATTAAATAAATATTAATACGTGATGCATGACACTTTCACCTAAAACAGGTCCTGGCAGTCAGACCTACACACGTCCTTTCAGCTCTGCAGTGTTTAAGATGTGATGAGCATATCCAACAATTGCTTCTAATGTGCAGCCTACTTTCGAGTCCAAGCCCTGTGTGTGTGTGTGTGTGTGTGTGTGTATACATATATAAATATCTTTATATATTTCATGTGGTTCAGTGGCTCAGACTAAATGCTCCTAAAATGAAATAAAATGAATAACCGCCCATTAGCAGTAACTAAATAACAATTTTATTGGATTGCATTTCACTGTTTACAGTGTTAATATGTTGAACTAAACCATTCTGTGAATAATAATTGGCAGGTATTAAAGCTATAATTAAATCGATAACATGACAAGCATTTTTTTTCCAGTTTCAGATAAGCCCTGATTACCACAGTGCTGGAGATGAAAGCCTCCATGTGCAGCAGTTTTATGACCTGCTAACAGGGTCCATGAGCATCATCCGTGGATGGGCAGAAAAGATGCCGGGCTTCACCGACCTCCCCAAATGCGATCAGGAGCTGCTCTTTGAGTCAGCCTTCCTGGAGCTCTTTGTTCTCCGGTTGGCGTACAGGTGAAAACCACATTTTATTCTGCCTTTATTTTCAAAACACAGTATCTCTGTCTCTGACACTGAAGCCCATATACTCCAGTGCAGCAAGCCAAACGTTGCCCACTCTCATTTCCAGATCGAACCCAGCAGAAGACAAGCTCATTTTCTGCAATGGCGTGGTCTTGCATAAGATGCAGTGTGTGCGAACCTTCGGAGAGTGGATCGACTCCATCGTGGAGTTCTCGGCCAACCTGCAGAGTATGAACATCGACATCTCATCCTTCTCCTGCATGGCTGCCCTCACAGTGTTAACAGGTAAAAAAAAATCCTACGCTTTCAATCCAAAAGGTGCTAAAATGTGGAGTGATGGCATAGAGGAGCAACTTTTGCAGTCCCAAAGGACCTTGCAGTGGATGGTTCTTTAAAGAAGCTTTTCCAAACTTTTCTAAAATGTAAAATACATTCCTACAATGAAAAGGCTGCACCAGTTTATGCTTTTTGGTAAAACTGGCTATCGAAGCCAAGAACAATTATTTTTAAAGGGCCCATATTCTATTATCGTGCAGTTTAGATTTTCCCCTAAGGGCTTCTTTTGTTTCTGAGCATTTATGTACCAATAATTCATTTTACACAACCATTTTAAACAAGCTATGGTACTGTGCCATTAAGACTGATATATATATAGTCTGAACAGGAGGATATATGTAAATGTAGGTGACATCACAAAAGCAGTACATTCAGAACAGGCTGTTCTTGCAGCTTTTCATTTACAGACTATAGGAGCTTTTTACTCACATTTTGAAAAAGTTTGGATGATTAGGGCCCTATAAGAATGAACTGAATGTTAGAATTAGCACCACACCACCTTTATTCTGACTTACCTGTGTTTCCACAGAGAGACATGGCCTTAAAGAGCCCAAGAAGATGGAGGAACTTCAGAGCAAGATTTTAAATTGCTTGAAGGAGCACGTGACATGTAATGGAGGTGGCCTGAACTGCCAAAGTCACCTGCCGAAAATGCTGAGCAAGCTGCCGGAGCTGCGCACCCTCTGCACGCAGGGACTGCAGCGCATCTTCTACCTGAAGCTCGAAGACTTGGTTCCCACGCCTGCCATCATCGACAAACTCTTTCATGACACATTACCATTCTGAACAGAGGCCCGCTTCCCGGAATGTGACCTTTCCGCTGGACGTTTCTGAGCAGTCTCGGATACAGCACCGCTCAAAGAAGCTTTTCCTACACTTTGCTCCAAGTGCTTGGACATGGGCACCATATCTGCACTGGGACTGGTTTGTACAGGGGATTCCGGTCCAAGATCATGACCCTGCAGAGTTTAGTGTTTTCCCTGACATCTCCCTGGTTGAACACACCTGTACTGAGCCGAGGAAGTGTGGGATGAACACTAAACTCTGGACTCTTGGGTCAGTAGCTCATCCTCATGGTTGCTGGACTGCTTGTGAGTATGAGCTGGGGTTTATAAGGTTGAACCTAAAGCCAGCCCTGTAGCACTGAAGGCTTTGCAAGTATGAACTACAACCCAGTTCTTACCTTTATGAACTAATTCCAGGCCTGGGGGCGTGGTCTGCCCTAACAGGAGTCTAAAAAGGAGTCTTGAAGACCAACAAGGAATAAAGTCGAGACAAAAAAACGGAAAAGACAGACATTTGTTAATAGTTTATTCATAAGTCTAACAAGTGGGTTCAAGGTGTGGTGGGTTAATGTGTTTGTATTGTTATGCGTCCTTTATATGGAACGGACCTTTAAAGGGAATTTTGCTTCCTCACCTTATTCTGGACTGTAGCTCGTTTAGAGAGGGGGGGGGGGGGTCTCGGGTTTCAGATTTTAATAGTGTGTCGAATCTATGCTGCCTGATTTTTTTCTTCTTATTCATACTATTCTTCTTTTTTTTATTTTAATTTGTCATTTTTTACGGATCGCGAAATATGCATGGAGTTTATGAGCTAAACTACGTTCTCCAGCACTTTGTAATTTCATATTGAAATAACGTTTCTCTGTGCGTGTGGTTGTAGTTCCCTAACGCGTCCCGATCCGTGGGTTTTAATCCACTGATGAACTGGTGTGGTTTTGCAGCACAGTCTGTGTTTATCATCATAAAGGTGCCCAGTATAAAACTAGTGCTTTGCGAAATAAATCCGTGGAGTAAAAAAAAAAAAAAAAAATCATTTCATTGCATCATTTTCTGAATTCGCATCACCCTGACGACCATCTTTTTTATTTCTACTTTTTAAAGTTCAATAGATTGTGTCAAAATTGTATTTCGTTTTAAAACCGCGACTAATTTAAGTAAAAGAGTTTAAAATAGATAAGCAGATAAAATAGATAACTCAAATAAATGTAATGAAATCAATAATTATAAAACATTACAATGTATTATTAATACAAATATAGGCATCACATAAATACAAAAACACAAAATAGTGCTAAACGCCCTCTTAGACTAAACTGCACTCAGTTTTTCACTTTTATTTCTTTAATTTATTCTTGGATCTAATGCAGTAGATCAAAAACAAAAGCTTTTTCGTTATATTCTGCAGTGCACCAAAAACAGACTAAACAGACCATATATGTATATATATATGGTCTGTTTAGTCTGTTTTTTTTATGTATATATATTTATTTTTATTTTATTTTTTCCCCCAAAATATTAATTACGATGCAGAATGCAGCGGAGCCAGCTCTCAGCAGGTTGGTGGAAGAGGCTCTAAAAGAGCAGGGTGCAATTTTAAAAAGGTCACTGTGTGTTCCTGGCCTGTTACTGAACAGCTGAAGCGACAGAGCGGGCGCGGGGTCTGCGGGACACGGCTGCGCTGCGGTGCCGCCAGCTCTGCGGTAAAACACTGGAACTGCGCCACCTGATCACGGCGCGTCCACGCAGGACCCACGTGTCAAACGAACACGATCACTCTCTCTCTCGGTTCCTTTTTGGTAATAAATGACCCTCGCTTGAATTTGATTTGAGTTTATTTTTGTTTGTGTGTTGAGCTGCGTTACTGCACAGAGCCATTTGTGTAATGTATCCATTGATTTATATGGAACCAAAAATACTCATTCGAATCAAGCTCATTTTGCTTAGAACTGACTGAATGCACCCCTTTTCACAGCACAGCAGCATGTAGTTCTTATTTCCCTCAAAACTCAAGCGAGGGAAGCTTCTGAGTAAACAGACCCACAGAGGCAGGACTAATTATAAACCATAAGGGTATTATAAAGGAACTGTTCCATTAACCATTTCCATTTAAAACTGCGTAAACCCTGCCTTGACTGTTTTTCTGTATCAAAGAGTTATAAAAAAAACTTTTCCCCTGTAAAATGAATGTAGTGTAGCTTTAAAAGTCTTAAGGTACCTGTTGGGGGAAAATCAATTTTACACATTTTTCTGCTTAATCCACGTGTAGTCAATCAGCCAAGACATGTTTGGTCTCCATATTTTGCTTCTTTAGTCTGGAACTGGAGCTACAAGGATAATGCCACTAGCATTGCTGTGACACTACTTCAGCAACTTCAAGCCACTCTATCTGGTCAGTGAAAAGTATATATTATGGTAAAAATGAAGGGTTTTGCCACTTTAAGGTCCATGGTGTGCTGTTGAGGGTGTATATACAGTGTATCTGAACAGTACTTTCATGTTCTGACAGTGTGCACTTTGCAGATCAATAATTACCCACCTGTTGCAGGTAATTTCAGCTCCCCTTTACCCACTATAGCACCGCCGCTGATATAATCTTCTCAACACAGCAGTGATACCAGCATAGCAGTGTGGTTGGAAGCTTTGCTGAAGCTTTTAAACCCCTCAGTTTCTCTGCTCAGCTAAGAATAGACCACCAACCAAAAAAATTCCAGCCAACACTGATCTTGTGGTCAGAAACTGTCCACTGATGAAGGTCTAAATGGTGACTGCTCACCTACCAGGTGTACTAATAAGGTAAGTGTTTTTAATGGAGTGGGTAAGTGTATGCAGTTTGGCTCATTCTCCATTACACCACTCATATCGTCAACCTCACACCAACCTCATTTACAAAGAGAGGAGGAACTAGAAAAACCACACAAGCTTGAAAATTCATTATACTATAATATTTTCCTGGAATTTGATTGGGAAACATCGGGTTCAAAGGCCTGTCACTGAATTACAGCCTCCAAAAGAAATGACTACCATTCCTTCCCAACTGTGTTTTGCGCTAAGATTTGATTGTGCCATCTAAATGTTCACAATCTACATTTAAGTGATCTAGTTATGGCATAGGAATCAATACTTTTGCCTTTGGTTTCTGCATTCATGATGCGACAGTGGAACCATATTCTTCAGCACAAGAGGCCTTCTGATAAGGTCATAGGTAGAAAAGCTCTAAAATCAAATGCAGTGGTTGTTAATAATGGTCTACAAGGACATCCTTTTTATTCTAGTAACTGACCCTTTAGCATCTCTTGCTCTCTCTCTGTCTCTTTCAGGTGTTAGCACTCCATCCATGTATGTGACATCTCCTCGTCCATGGCTGGGAATATGAAGTATTGATTTATTTTCAGGAAAAAAGGCCTTATAAAAATGATCACATCCACGTGCGGGATTAATGCGGCCCCGATCGAACCACATCCTGTTCCTCAACGCTTTAGACTGTCACCGGTGGAGCGATGCAAAAATAAAGAGATCAATATTATCTGAGAAATGTCAAATTTATTATAATTATGAGGGTGAGGGACTGGTGGCAGGACAGGCCGGTGGGATTTGGGGTTTGGAAAGGGTTTGCAGGTCTTTCTCAGAAAAACATGAGTGTGTGCGTGTATGTGTGTGTGTGTGTATGTATATGTCACACACAAACTTGACCATCTGATAATGCAAGAGACACAATCTGCATCTCCATACCAAAAGCAAAGGCACTGTATAACTGTGTCTTTAAAGCTAGCTCAAAGAATGCAGTCACATCTGGCTGGGTGGACCTCAAAGCCAGACCAGGGGACGTGCCATTTGCCACAGTAGAGCCTGGCACACAACACACAGACCTCACGTCCAGTCACATTTAGCACCCCATCTCCATTAATGATTCTTCTAACAATTTCAAATGAACAGGAACAGTAAGGGTGCAAGTACTGACCTGGCAGCAATTTGGTTATATACTACATGGACAAAAGTGTGTGGACACCATCACACAAATGGCAAGCAGGTGTATAGAATCAAGCGCATGCAAATCTCTGTGAATACTGGCAGAAGAATACTGGAGAGAGACTTTAAGTGTGACACAGTCATTGCAATTTCTGCCCTGTTAGATCTGCCCCAGCCAACTGTAAGTGCTAGTATTGTGAAAGCTCAGCCACAAAGCTACAGAACACCCAAACTTACATAGTGGAGCTGTTGAGTGCACTTCTGCTCTCAACAGCTGACAATTTTTTATTGCAAACAAAAAATAAATAAAATCTTGACACAACTAATGGAAAATGGTCATTTTTAGTGGTGTCCAGACAGATACAGTGAAGGTAGGTGTCCCATTTGTTACATATTCAGAAGCTGGACTGACTTGCATAATAGATAAACCATATTTAAGCTGCATCAGTTGTTTTGGGGTTTAACATGGTTTTACAGATTGACCAGATTAAAAAAAAACAACACAAGTTCAGTTAAATGTCAGTGTGCTTCACTGCTGGGTCTGAGATGGGATTACAAAGTCACATAGTCTGGAAACCACACGTCAGCTGTGTATCCAGTGTCTGTGAAGGAAATCCCCTTCCAGAGTTACAGTAGTATAGACAAAGGCAAGGCCAAGGAAAGTACAAAACACTTAAACAACACATGTATTTATTTCGAGCATCTGTGACACCTCTTCCCCAAAACAAACAGATAAAATGATGACTATTTATTTCTAAATACACTCTTTAGCAAAACACATTCACTGTAGACTTGTATAGTAGTTTTGTGGTTTTTACAGTACTGTAGACTGGCGCACACAGCTTGGCCTTATTTGCTCTAAATCAGGGGGGTCAAATCCCAGTCCTGGAGGTCCATGGTCCGAGCAAGGCACGGTGACACACTGTTTCAAAATAAAAGTCCTAACTATGATGGCCTCTAGCAGCCCCTGACCAGGACCGTTAAGACTGTCAAAAAAAATGCTACAAAATGCTGTTGTTTTGCTAGGCCGACAAATGACCTGAACATGCACATTTATTTGCAAATAATCTTAACAGCAATAAAATCAGGTAGGCCTACTTTAAAATTCTGTTTGGATGAATGGCCCATGGCCCACATGATGAGCCAATTTTGTTAATATGACATTTGTCTCTGTAGCAGACCTACATGGGAGCTTGCACTGTGATGAATATGTGCATGTATTAAATGATTTTTTTATTCTTGGCATGACAGCAGAACGTTTAATAAACATATAGAAGACCCGCATAATAGGAATCGAACAATCGAGGTGAAAATGGCAGAGTGGCCATCTTTACATTGTGGCATTAATGTATTTCAGAGCCAGGGTTTCCCACAATGCCTCTAGCCAGCCCGCATAGACGTGCATTTGCATATGACCTTTAATTCAAATGTCTGGAAAGATTGAACGGTACGGGGCTGCTGTTATTTCACAGAAAAGTGAGTAAACCCCCCTCACACCCAACATCCCTCAACCCCCCACTCCCACCCCAAAACATTCTAATAGCATGATCAACTATCATATTGATGGACATTTCTATTTAGTGTTCTCTGAGGTTCACTCAGTATTCTCCTTTACTTCTAATACATGAATGACAGGCCAGTGAACGTACAAGTCATGCTTTGATTGTGTTCAATTTACCACATACTGATGCTCTCAGGGGCAATAGCACTTAAAGGAACGGTTTGGTGAAATATTTACACTCAGTTTAGATATGTTCGAACAGCCAAAACATGTTTGGAGTGCCAATTTTGTGTCTTTAGTTTAGAACCTGAGCTACAAGGCCAGCAGCTACAAAAACTGGAAGTCATTAGTCACCCAAATGGTTTCCATAAAAATATACCATTGAATTCTCATTCAATCTGCTCTAACCGCAACCGGCTTTATTTTAAGGTGGTGCAAACTGGTCAATGTGGTTTAGTACAGTATATTATACTTTAACCTATAGAAATGAATGTCACCGGTACAGGCAGCAATCTTGCATCAGATTCCTCTGTATTTGCGATATCCTGAGGCGGTTTGAGAAAACAGACCCTGTTGACTAAAGCAGCTGCCTGCTACTATGGTTTATGATATTGCCATGATATCCTGTTAAGAAAAAACAGCAGTATGTGTATATGGCAATATTGTACATGCATGTAGTAAGACTTCTATCACAAGCAGTAGTGTGCTGGTGGTTACACATATTGGAGATTTCTGTCTTCCCTAGTGTTTCTTTGTATAAATGCACCACATTTATCTAGTATTGAGTGGTCTATAACCTAGATTTTTGTTTTGGGTAATACTTTAGTAGGCACATCAATGATGGAAGGTTACCACTGCAGCACATGTCTATTCTAAATGTAGAACTTGTTAGCTTTGGTTAAAATGTTTAATCATGGTGTGTGAAGGTGTGTGTATATCACAACTACCCAGTTTGTACAGCTTACAAGTAGAATAACAGCTCGGTTGGAATAAACTGTTTTTGTGATGTCACAAAAACCAACACATTTACACATGTCCGTTTTAGGATGAACAAAATCATTAGGTGTGTTATGGAACCATAGCCACAGTCCTGAAATAAACACAAAGGTTGAAATACATGTTTGTATTTGTGTCTATCATTACATACGTCCCAGCTTCTCCACATAACCATTTTTAAAGCATTGGATGGTTGTTTAAGTGGACACACCCAACTCCTCTCCCATTCGTCTTTATATTGACAGACACCAGCCGTCCAACAATAGCCTAAACCCACCCATCTGCGAGTGGCTACGACTGTGGGGGACAGTTAATGGCCCTTTCACTGGCTAAATGAATCAGTCTATGCTTCCCATAAATATCCATCCCATAATTCACGTGAAGAGGAGGCGGATGGTGAATGTGCTATTACCATGGATACATACAAATGAAATATGGCCGAGTGGATGCTGTTAATTACTCTCAGAGAAATTAAATGGTGGGGAATGAAGCTTTGAAATGTGAGTGGAATTTAAGTGGTCACGTTCTATAATAAGGTCATCTTTGTTAATAAGACCGTCTGCCAAGCGTAAACAAACAATTGACCCTTGAGAGAGAGCCTGGCGATGACTGCCAAAGCTAGATGCCGGAAAACATCCTGGTTTTTCAGAGCAGGCCAACAGGATGTTAATACCTTAAAAATCAGGGGCCTATGAAAATCCAGTTTGTGTCATACAATAGATTACATGCTGACCCAGACTCATTCTGGACCTTTCTACTTCTGGAGGTCCGAAACAAAATGGAACTGACATTTTATTCATTTATAAATGGGAAGCATAATTGTACATTTTTCGTACTGGAGTCAAAGTCAGTAATTACAAAAATGTTGAGAATACCAAAAAAGGAGCAGTAGAGCAAAACACCTGCCATGGATAATGATAATGAATAAGAGCATCTGCTTAATAGTGTGATTTTTGCATAAACGTATGTACATATTGTGTATATATGTACTTCACATCATAACATAATCTCAGTGCTTATTATGTAAGTATATTTAAACGTATATTTCATTATATTTAAACGTATATTTCAGTATATTTCTGGTTTACAGACCAGGAAAACTCCTTTTGGATGGTGGTGGGAGGAAGTGCTTTGGGGTGAATACTTCAGGGCTGACTGTCTAATATGGATTTTCGAGGATTTCTTATTGAATTATATAATTACACCACAAAAATAACATATTCAACACCAGTTTTAGCCCAAAATGCACATTCAACATCCATGACTCATATTTATTTGACATAGCTAAAGCAAATTGGAGATTAAATAATGGAAGTTTGGGAGGAGGACCATGACTGCTGCTTGTCCTACTTCAAATCTACACTCCTAGAAATGTCCACCCCTCCACCACCACTCCTCCCTGTTCCCTAGTCCTCCTAAGCTTCCAGTGTTTCTTTAAAAATGAGAGCCTGGCCTTCTAGCTCATGCAGAAGTCACCCAGAGGTTCAGCCCAAGTTCTCAGAGCTCTCGCAAGTCATACTGTCTATTCTTCTATATCAGTCAGACAATGATGGCATGGTGAGAGACAGTGAAGTCTGATTTAGCTATTTCATGCAATTTAAAATTAACAAATGATGCGTCTATAGAGTTTTAAGCTACAGAGAGTCTTATCCTTCCTTGCACATCCTGTAGGTGTTATAGTGTGAACCTTTTAAATGGTACAAAAAATTGGCATTGGAATCAGCCACAATAAGGTGCTAATTATCGAAGACCCAAAGTCAACATATATCTGCTCTAAGGCATATTTTTTAAACCTAAGCCAAAACAGGTACAGGATGTTTTGCACTAATGTGTATCATGCCAGAGCCATGTTGACCCATGCTTACTCTGGAAGGCCATTCAGAGATGCTTCTGAGGTACATTCTAAGCTCTACTCTGCAGGCTGAGAATTAGGAAAGGGAGGCCTGTGCACTTTTGGGCCTTTGATGTCCGTATTGATTCGGCTACAAAGCAGAAAAAGCCTTATCACAGCTCAAGCAGAGGAACCCAATAAGATGCTGTAGCAAGTCCATCTGTGGCTGATAGGAGGAGGGGGCAGCTTCTCATAAATCCTTACTGGTGTAAATCCAAAACTGACGAATTGACTTGTGAAATAAGAAAAAAGACAATCTGGAGCATAGAGACCTTGACATGGCCACTGTTCATTACATCAGTGTCACCTGCCAAAAGTCCAGGCTAAGGATGTTAAAGGGCCGGGAAAAAAGACTACATCTTAAAAGAGCCAGTAGTGGCCATGTTAAAAAAGGTTAAAGGCAATGGAGGTCTACAATGACTGCAGAATGGCAACATGTTCATCAAGTCAAGTAATGCTTTTTACAACTGATTTTGTCACAAAGCAGCTTTTTCCCCCAGTGATCAAGTGAAACGGGACAGAACCAAGAATCTAAATCTGGAGGAAGAAACACTGACAGAGACCTCCTCAAGCCAAAACCAGATAGCAAAAGAGAAGAATCTAATATCACATTACAGATGACTAATAATATTTAATGGACAGAACAATACAGACCTAGACCTAGAAGCTAATGAACCAACGATGTAGCGTTAATAGCTGGCAGTAGAGGGATCAGTTCGTGAGCAGCTTTTGTTGGGGTCTGTGTGATTAGTAGCTTTGAACGGAATCCACAGTTTGGAGAACAGGTGAAAGGATTGTCAATCAAGCTGGGCGTATCTCAGAAAATAATTTATTTTAATTTGTGGGCCACCAAATCTAAAGCTTAATGCAAGAAAGCAGACCAAGCTATAATAGCCTAGTTATAAAAAGAGAAAGCTAAAGGGTATCACAGACGTGAGAGCATCCTGAGATATTGGTGCCCTCGAATCTACTATCAACAAACAATTAAAAACAAATCAATTTCCAGTGTCCATGAAGTGCTAGATCTATTTAAAGTCTCCTTTCATTTAACGGGAAAGAATCAAAAGCCTAACTAAACAAGTATGTTTTCAGTCTGGATGTTGTAGATTGTGTGCAAGTCCCAAACATGAACCAGAAGATTATTTCAAAACTGCAGGGCTTTGTAAGGAAAGCTCTTTGTGCTGCTGAAGCTTTCAGAATTCTGGGATCTAGCAAATAGCCAGCAAATTGTGACTTAAGTAAGCATGGTGGTCTGTAATAGGAATAAGGGAATTAGGGGCTTGATGTCTGTACAATAATTTGGTAATTTTGTAAGGAACACTGGTAGCAGCTGTATCCCACAGTTAAGTTAACTTTGCTACTGATCTTTTTACTTAACAAGCTCAAATGCAGTTTAATTCCTGACATCTTTCACTGTGTGATACAGGTTATAATCTCTACTTATTTTCTAGCAATTCAGATCTCACTATATTGCAAAAGATAGCTAGCCTATTTTACAGGCTCCATTACACAGCATTAATATAGGAATTAAGACAAATTTTCATCTTTCACTGTTTCACTGGCCACATTTCACCGCAGTATGACTAGAGGTAGCTAGCCAACTCTCTAACTAGCCCAGTTATATAGCCTTGTTAATGTGAAATAGCAAAGGAGAAGATAAAAGAATCAAATCAGAATCAGAATCAGAATCGCGTTTATTGGCCAAGTATGTGAGCGAACACATACAAGGAATTTGATTCCGGCAG
>JBBIGB010000109.1:2401586-2414170 GCA_037577075.1 Alestopetersius hilgendorfi
CAGGGGGGCACCGGTGATCCTTTCTGCTGTCCGTACAGTCCGCTGCAGTCTGTTCCTGTCCTGTTTAGTGGCTGCTCTGTACCAAACTGTGATGGAGGAGCACAGGACAGACTCAATGACTGCAGTGTAGAACTGGAAATAGAGTTTCTTTCACTCTTGACATCTTTCAGAGTTTAGTTGTGGTCAATATTCTTTCTTGTATCTCTAGTTTTGCATTTAAGGTTGCTTTGCTGCACTACCAAATGAACATGCTCGACTGAAACTGGTTGATTTGATTTTTTTTCACTGGAGGGCATTGTTTGCTCTTGCCTCCCACTCAATTCAAGCCCTGGTGTTCCCCATTTAAAGGTTTCTCTAGAAAACAGCCTAGAGTTGCCCACTGGGATGTAAATGAATGTTACATTCTCTGCAGTTGTCCAGCCTTCAGCTAGACTACTACCCCCTCCAGCCTCAATCTTATGGGACATTTGACTCTCACTTGGAGATCAGTCACATCACAGCACGGCCCAGAGAAAGACCGCATTCACCCCTTCCCCTGTGGCTCAGCCCCACAGGCTTACCAATACTAATAGCTCAAAGAAATCTACATACACCATCCCATTTAGCTCTCCTGCTCATATTTACACATCACTGCAAGAAAGCATCATATGTTCAAGTGGTAATTTCGTAGAAGAAACTTTACTGTATCTGATGAAAAAAATCTAAGTGTTTTATCATAATGATCTTTCATTCTAAATTAATTTGAACCATTTTTGTGTGTCCCTTCGCCATGACATATTCATACCGTTTAAAGGGCAACTGTCATTTTCAAATTGTGTAAAAGCGTAATAAATACAAGTTTTCATTAGACAATAATAACACATCCAGTAAATCAGTTTGTGACAATGTTTTAGGGAGGTACAATAATACTGAAAGTTCATTCCCTTTACAGGATTTGAAGTTCTACAAAAATAAATATGTTAATTTCTCCATAATGCAAATTTGCAATACCTTCTCATTCAACATTTTTTTCTTTGTTTTTATTATTTTCTACATTATAGATTCATGTGAAAACAAACAAAATGATGAAGGAACACATGGAATTATGGCAGTAAACAAAAAAAGAGTTGAACAGACCAGATAAGGTAATGATAGACTGTTGTTTTTTATGTGGTTCTTGCAATAATGTGCAGTAGAACCGTAGTGGAATAGAATCACTAACTGTGTACCAACCCAACCATCACAACAGCAATGCTGGTATAGCTCCAACCGGGGCCATGTATGTCATTTATGAACAGTTTCCTCCGGGATTAATAAAGTTTTCTGATTCTGATTCTGATTTACACATCTACTGTATGGAATAATGTGGGACAGATACAGAACCCAGATAATTTGCCTTATTATACATCTTTCTGAATAAAAATGCAATACATTATAGACCTAAGCAGTAAAGCCAAAGAGAATAATAACAGCAACGGTGATATTGATGATTGACAATATTATCATTATGATTTCTACATGACCTTTAATAATACAGCTGTCTCTTATAATAAACAAAATAATAACAACAACAACAGAGAGAGTATTGTTGCAAATATTAATAATTAATAATAACACAGCCGAATTGACCCACCACTCAACCACTAGTTAAGCACTAACCTAGTTCAAATTTCTACCAAATGTGTTTGGGATGTCTCTGGACCATCATCCCATACACCATGAGGGCTTCAAGTACAGACTGCATGTGGTCCAGGTCCAAAGAAAGCTAATCCTTCCTCCATTATAACTGTTACTGAAGGATTTTTAGTATCATTTCTACATTTCTACTTTTGCTACAAAGCATAAACAGCTTAAATAGTCAGCATTTAAAGCGACCATCACGATGATAACAGGAGAGTCCATTGTCATAGAGGAAAACACAATCAAGGCCTGGATGCGGAACCATAGAAATTCCCCCTAGAGTCTTTTAAACGCACTCTACATGCCACTGAAGCATTCAATTAACTTCCACCAGAGGGTGCTACTAATTACCCTAATTACACCATTAATGATGATGTTAAACTCAAAATAAGGCATTCTTTCCTCTTGGATTTCCCCTTGACCTCTAAAGACGAACCATAGGTTCAGTTCTCACATGTCCCTTGCCTTGTCACTTTCTCATCACTATCACTGTAGCCCACAAACCTGGATGTGAAATAGAGGCAGTGTTTTTGTACAGACTCAGGCCTGAGCTGAAGCCTGAGATGGAGTGGAGATAAAGACTCTTGCATGAAGAGATTACCAAACACTCGCTCCTCATTCCGGCAGCTGCATCTCTATCTCTGCCTTTCATGCATCCTCTCTTACTTTCTCTATCTCTCTCCTTCCTGCTCAGCCAGATTTATTGATTATTTGATTCTGGGGTTAAGCATATTTAAGCCATTCCCTTTGCATAAATCCGTCTTTAAATTCTTCATCAGATTTGAGTGCGGATATGAACGAGAGAGCTCTAGAATAAGAGAGATGTTTCAAATGATTTTCCAATGTTTAGAAGTGGAATATTTTCATTAATATGATCAAACTGAGGCCTAAATATGAACAGTCATACAGATATGCTCTGCTTGTTAAGTAGAGGTCAGGTGACGTCTTTGCCGCTCTTAAAAATCTAAGCTATTCCATAGAATAACCACTTTTGTTTCCCAGAAGAACCACGTATGAAAGTGCTTAAGGCTGTTAACATCTACTGTTAGCAAAATAGTATTACATAGTGCCTAAAAAAGGTCATGGGTATTATAAGAATAGTGGTGCTGTATAAAACTATAGGGATACAGGAAGTGGGGTTTCTGACAGTGTTGTGCCAGTTCACACTGAAAAGGAACTAGTTCAAAGTTCAGTTAAATCCAAAAAAATCCCCGAAAAGTTCATCATTATATTTCACAGCTTAAAAAATGACCTAGTTCACCTTCCTTTTTTTTTTTTTTACATCTTCAACACAGCGTCCTTCTATTTGAACCTCCTTCAATCTTCTTCTATCTGTTATATCACTGAACATTAAAAAACAGACATATGTTACATTAAAAAACAATTTTGAGGTTGAGAATAGATCTTACCACTTAAACAAGGCTTAATGTATGGTTGTATATGGTATATGGAAGGTATATTGTGTATGGCTTAAGGTATATCATATACGGAAATTTTATTCAGACAGTATTAACACAAAATGTAAACAAAACGTGTTTGCAACATTCAGACAATATCTTTTAAAGTGCTCAGAAAAGAACATAACTTAAAGTAAACAAAACGTGTGGTTTTCTCCATCTAAATCTACACCGATTTCTTAAAAACGTGAAATGTTTAAACAAACTGCCTTCTGTAGAGGCGTCCGAACTTGTAGCACCAACCATGCTAGCCTGTAATCAGTAGTGATGTGTCATTCTCTAACAGCCGATGCTTTATGGTGAATCAGAAGAGCGACTCCCATCGAGTGAGAGTCGCCCCCACCTTCTTTTTCCTTTCGCTGCTCAGCTCTCTCTCTCTCTGAGGCTCAGCTCTGCTTCCGGCAGAACTTGGTTTTGATTGGCAGCATGGCGGCCTTGTGGCCAATCGCATGTGAGGATATAGGATCATAGGGAAACTGTAATAAGCAATCGTAAAACGTGAACATCACTCACGTTCACGTGCATAATTTGTGAACTGATTTGTTCAGCTCAGCATTCACGAAAAATAGGAATGTGTTTGATGAATGCCGTTCGCTGAACACGTTTGTGCACGCTGCTGGTTTCTAATGATAAGGGGGTCTTGGTAAAACACCAGCAGCTTGAGGTGCCCCCAGTGAAAGTGTGTGTTAAGTCCGTGCCTCAAAACAGCTCACTTTTGTTTTGTAAACTCAGTATATACTTAACATAATAAAATCCTTCATTCAGAACAGGCAGTGACTTAATCTGAAACCAGTCCCTATAAATAGTACAGTTATACATCAGTGGTCTATTTGAAATGACTGCATTTACTAAATGCTTTTAGGGGTGTACTATAAAGATTCAGTGTTAGTTTAAACCTTTACAAAGCTTCTTTCACTGAATCATTCACTGAAATCCCTCCACTGGAAGGTTGTTCAGGGAACCAAAAGTTGTTTTTGCTGTGGCATCACTCCAGAATAAACCTTTTTACCATATTTAGCATATTTATTTTCAAGAGTGTAGGTCAATCTCACAGGTGTACAGTTGGAGACTGTAGCTCATCTGCTGTTATACATTCTCTAGCCCTTCATCAGTTTCTGACAAAACAGCTGCTCTCAGATGGATTGTTTTAGTGATGGACCACTCTCGACCTAGCAGTGACACTGAGTTGTGTAAAAATCCCATACTCTCCTATTAGCAACATACATACTAGTGAGACTGCTGTCGACAGTTTGGTCCTTCACCCAAATTTCTGGTCAACAGCAATCCTGTGACTAATGACGAATGAATTAGAGGGGAGCTGTTACTTTAGTACATGACAACAGATACATACCTACACCAGTATAGTGGACTTACAGGGTAGTTGGACTTCATGAAGTGGCCAATGAGTGAAATTACAGTCAAGGTGTATTACTTGCTTGACCAAAAACTGGATCCATATTGTTGGCACAGCCCTTCATGCTTTATGCACGGCCTCACCTCACCGATTCATCCTGCTTCATTGCAATGGACAGTCTCGCAGAAGCAAAGCAAACACAATCTCTGGCCGTGTTGCCAATAAGTGATGAGCCAGAGGGAATAAGTCTCAGTGTTTACCCGTGCTGCCTTCAGTCAGCCTCCCCCCTCCATCAGCATGCTGGAGAACAGGGCTCAGATCACTGAGGCCTGGTCACGTACACCGCCAGCAGCACTTTCACTTCTGCTCAAAAGTCTGGAATCACTCCCCAGATCTTAGGTCTGCTGAAACATCTAAACGCACACTCAGACACGTACCGAGTGAGAAAAGTTACTTTGGGTTGGTAATAATGTGGCTGAAAAGCATTTTGCTTAAATAGGCTCAGGCCAACCTGTAAGTAGAATCCAAGACAGGGCATGTATCTGGACTAGATTTTAATAAAACTATTTTTTGTCTTATTTAATGTTTCACACGGAACAACAAGCTGTTAGTAAATAATGGTAAGGCCATCGTAATTATCTACAGTCACATTAAAAGGTTTGACATTCTGGTAATGTAAATGTATATAAAACTGACTAATACAATTTAATATAAAACTTTCAAATCCTACAATTAACAAAAAATTCAGGATAAAAGTTTACTTCCCAATCGAGTCCATCCACTTATGAATCTTACATGTATTTGTGTACCAAAAAAACAGAATTCATTTATGCATAACTGACTTCCAACCTTTCTTTATTCATGAGAATAAAACAGGCTGTTTGGTCATTGTTTATGGGACAGTTATATATAAATGACCTCTGTTCTGACTGTCTGTCTTGTAGTGTTCCTTGGTCAAAGCAGTCTGGGCAGGAACATTCTTTGGTAGAAGTTGGTAAATTGCTGTAGGCTGAATTGGAAATGTGACACCACAAAAGGACTGAATTCAAAACAGACCATTTTTCAGCTTAATATATACAGACTGTACAGAATTGGGTGTGAATGGTAACATTTTACCCCTAATTCACTTGATTCTCATTCATTATCACTGTTGTTTTTATCTTTCTGAGATATCTTGGGATATTCTACAGCTTTGTTCTGCAATCAACATCTGAAATGTCTTACAATGTCCCTCTAATTATTTGCGCTAGGAGAATTTATATTGTTGAAAAACAGTTCTCTTGTTGCGAGTAGAGCAGCTGAAGGCAGTAAAAGCTTTATAACCAAGTGGTTTTTGCTGTGCATTCTCTTTAGACTCACTCCTCTGCTGTACTTCATCATTCTTAGGGCACGGCGTGCAGTGTTACACACACAATGATTTCGCCCTATAGATTTGATGGATATTTGAGGGCTTTGTTGAATGTAATTGATTAGAAGATCTATCGAATGTAATTGATTAGATTCATTAAAGGAGTACACACCTGATGAATCCAAACAGTAACTCGACCAATTCATCAATTTAGAGCAAATATATTAATCTGCAGGGAGAAAGAAAATGATGCATCATCTCAGTAAAAGGATGCAGCTTAAAATGGCATGAATGATCAATTATTATTGATTCTCATTCAACCTTAGGAGATAGGATTGGAAGCAATTTGTAACTGAATTGAAACAAGCATTTCCAACCCAAATGCTCCTGAAGACCTGTATGAGAAGCAGGAGGTTAGATTAGTGTCAGGAGCTCCACTGTCCAGCGGATTACCAGGAACCTGAAGCAAGCAAACCAGTTGTAAGCTCTTGTGGTTTTTAAGCTACACATTTTATCATCATCACATTATAGCATTACTGGTCTCTGTCTAGCTTCGTTACAAAGTTTATTTCTCACACACCCCAGTTTTTCTTGCTTCCCGAGGACCCACCTTTCTTGAAGTATGGAGTAAAAACATCCATTCAAGATCACCTGCCTGAAACTGAATCATGGAATCACCGAATCATGGTAGTAAACCTTTTGGGAAAACCACTGGAGAGCCTCTTGGGAAAATCAGTGGAAAACCTCTTAGAAAGGCCATTAGGGGAAACTCCCCGGAAACCTATTAGGAAAGACATTGGCGAACAATTGGGGAAACCATTGTAGCCCCAGCTAAGAAAACCACTGGGAAACAATTGGGAAAACCACTGGAAACATTACTGATCATCATCCTGGGGCAACCACTGGGAGACCTCTTGCCATAACCACTGGCAGCCCCATTGATACAACCATTGAGGATCACTTGGGAAAACCATTAGAAAAATATTTTGAGAAACCAGTGGAATGCCACTTGGGAATCCATTACTTATCTAATCTATGTAGCATTTACTTACACATTATTTTTTGCAGGACGACTGTGAAGCACCAACCAACCCACAGTGTAATTGCTGAGTACGGTGGACTACATTACCCAGCAGGCATCGCTCTCCCTGCAGGGATGGCCAAGAAGTGTTGTGTAGTTTAGATTTAACTGCGCTTCTCAGAGTGTTGCTCTGAGAGCTTAATTAAATTGTGCCCCTCTGGCTGTGACTGATGATACAGGAGTGGGCTGGAACTACCGTTGGCCTTTTGTAATGCTGTTAGTGCAATGAAATACCACAGCAAAGAAGCAGCGCCATTTACATACCAGTGGATTTACTCCACTTCACACATTTTTCATGTGTGGTAACCAATATTTTATTAATGACACATCATTTTAATTTGAGAGTAAAAATGGGACAGCACTAGCTCAATGAGCCCACGATGCGTCTGTGCTGTCATGAGATGATTACACAAACATTTAACAATTTATGCTAATGCTGTCCGATATTATTCTGTACATTTTTGATGGATTCAGCAGCCTTTTTAATAAAGTAGGCAGCTCATCTCTTAAACAGCTTATATTAGGTTGTTGAATGAAGGCTGGTGTTTCCTTTCAGACAGTGTGTTTTCACTCTGATAGTCTTTAGCATCCCCAGTCTTCAGAACCCATTCATCTGCTCTTATTCCGTACACGGCCTGGGCCTTCCATACAGCAGCTAATTAAAGAGCTCCTAGCAAGCTGCTGCTTCCACTGGCGAGCATTACTGTTAATTATACCAGCATTCTGGACCCTCCACATAGCTGCACAATGATTCATTGGCTAGAGCAGCAGTGCGGCGCAAGACATTATCTTAAACACAGACACACACGCATGTGACCACGTGCGCGTGCACACACACACACACACACACACACACACACACACAATACACATACAATGCAATGTAAAGGCAAAGGACTATCCTACTGAACATTAGATAAATGAGACAAAATGACAGATGTTGAGCTATAACCCTGAAAGATTTACTCATGAGAAGAGAAGAGAAGAGAAGAGAGGAGAGGAGAGGAAAAGAGAAGGGGAGAGAAGAGAATAGAGGAGAGGAAAAGAGAAAAGGAGAAGAGAAGAGAGGAGAAAAGGAAAACAATTATAACAGATGAGAAGACATGAGAAAAGGAAAATGACAGAAGAGAAGAGAGGTGAAGAAAGAAAAGAGAAGGAAAACAACAAGAGATAAGAAGAGAATAGAAAAGGAAAGGAAAACAACAGAAGAGAGGAGAAGAGAAGAGAAGAGAGAAGAAGAAGAGAGAAGAGAGAAGAAAAGAAGAGGAGAAAAGTGTAGAGGAAAAGTGAATCGAAGAGAAGAGATGAAAAGAGAAGAGAAGAGAGGAGGACAGAGGAGAGGACAAGAGAAGAGAAGAGAAGAGAAGAGAAGAGAAGAAGAGAGGGGAGAGGAGAGGAGAAAAGAAGAGAGAAGATGAGAAGAGAAGATGAAAACAATTAGAACAGAGGAGAAGACAAGAGAATAGGAAAACAACAGAAGAGAAAAGAAGAGAAGAGAGGAGAAGAGAGAAAAGAGAAAAGGAAAACAACAGAAGAGAAGAAAAGAAAAGAGAAAAGAAAAGAAAAGAAAGGAAAACAACCGAAGATAAGAGAGAAGAAGAGAAGAGAAGTTGTATTTTGGTCATTAATCTGAATCTAGAATGACAGTCCACTGTAGCCAAAAGTGACCCAGACTTTCTGAGCTTAGAGAACAGGAGTCCTTGCTATTTGTGTTATGAAACACACAGTACGGTATATATACTGTATGTAACATAATATGGACTCTCCTTAATGAAAAGTGGTGACAAGGTTGGAGAATCCCTCACTTTTGTGTAGGAGAAAACGTTCTAGCTATACTAATAGTCGTGTCCTTTTGAATGAAAGTAATTTTTTAATTGCATGCAAACATAGTGTTTACTAGTATGTGGGGATGTGCATGTGGCAAAGAGAGACAGAAGGAAAGAGGGAGAGAGAGATAGTAGCAGATAGAGGTATAGCCTATGAAGATAAGGAGCACCCAGGGAATCAATGAGTAAACACCACCTATGATTGACACACCATCCAGACCTGAGAAAAATTCTACATTTTATCATTGCTCTGTAAAGAAGCATTTTACAGGCCTGGGCTTCAGATGTGTTTGCTTGTGTGTGTGTGTGTGTGTGTGTGAGAGAGAGAGAGAGAGAGAGAGAGAGAGAGAGAGAGATGTTTTGTGGCTTTGGAGGTGATGCACTTGAATCAGAGCTTGATCGCCCATCCATCACTAAATATCCACCCAGTTTTCACAGGGGAGGGGGCGTGGGGGCTAGGGCCTGTTTGAAGAAAATTGAGCAGATTTGAGATGAAGAGGCCCTCTGGAGGAATTTGAGAGTGTTTGAGGATTACGAGGGTTTTTATTCGCAGCATACGGCCCGGCTCCAGACGCGCCTCACGCCTTAGGTGGCATGGCTCAGCCGAGCATTCCAGTAAATAGAGATCGGAGCGATAAGGACGATTTCAGCTGACACACTTAGCCAGACTTACTTGGCATGTAAAGCCCGTGTCTCATTCAAAATACAATATAAGTTAAATAGCAAACCTTGAATTCAAACAAATACGAATAGTAGTTCTGAATTTGACCCATTCATTTCTCACTTCACTAATAGTAAATAGTGTTAATTATATACATTTTCTGTCCTGGCTTATTCATTTACCTCAGTTTTTGGTAGGACTTCCTGCCAGTTACAAAAAGGGTTATTAAGATCAGATCATAAGGAGTCATTGACAGACATATAAGAAGTCCCTTTGAGGTCACAGTCAATATTCTTCACCTGTGCAGTATCCAGTAAGAACCGAGGCTAATTTGGGTAGTTTGTTGTTAAAGATGGAGTAAGTTAGGTAAACAGTAACACCTATAAGGCACATAATATACAGGACACATCATAGATATATATCTATAGTAGTTGTTCAAAAGTCTATTGCACCTATGCAGATTTTCTTATTGTGTCTTTTTGCTGCAAAGTTAACATTGGAATAAATGCAAACAAACAAGAAATAAGTAAAAGGATCAAGATTAGTTTTATTTCTTAAAAATAGTTGATATTTTGGGAGCTGGTGAGGATTTCTCCTTGTGATGCCTCTGGCTTTTGTTATAAAATTCTATCAGCATCCTGATTTAATTTAATGAAGGATTCTGATGGGAACTACAAGTAACACCTCTGTTTACTGCTACTACAGGTACTCCTATATCATGTCACTCAACTTGATAAACCATGATTTACACTCACTCAGTGTGGTTTCTATGCTGCTGAACTGTCCTCTGTGCAGTTCTAAATGTTCCAGAGCAGTATAATATGCTCCTGTGCAATAATATATATTATTTCATTCTGGAAGGTTTACATCCTCTTCACACTGTAATATTGTGCAACATATATGTATGGCGCAATATTATCTATCCTTGAAGAGTTACATACACTTCCCACATTTATGTTACACTTCTGTATTTTCTACTTTTCATTTTTTAACTGAGTTTTTACATCATATTCACACTACTGTCACACTGCTGTACTGTCTATTTATTGTATAGTTTCAGTTTATATACCATTCACACTACTGTCACACTGCTGTACTGTCTATTTATTGTATAGTTTCAGTTTATATCCCATTCACACTACTGTCACACTGCTGTACTGTCTATTTATTGTATAGTTTCAGTTTATATCCCATTCACATTACTGTCACACTGCTGTACTGTCTATTTATTGGATAGTTTCAGTTTATATCCCATTCACACTACTGTCACACTGCTGTACTGTCTATTTATTGTATAGTTTCAGTTTATATCCCATTCACATTACTGTCACACTGCTGTACTGTCTATTTATTGTATAGTTTCAGTTTATATCCCATTCACATTACTGTCACACTGCTATACTGTCTGTTTATTGTCTTATGTTAGTTATACATCCCATTCACACTACAGTCACACTGCTATAGTGTCTATTTATTGTGTTGGTTCTGTCATACTCTGCTCTTTGTTCAGTGCTACCAGCAGCCTGGTGTGCGGTAATCACTCCAATGATGCAATATCAGTAACTCTTTAGATTTCCAGAGCACCAACGGTGTACTGTTACATTCACTATAATTAAAATGATTGTGTCCAGTGTCTCTGTCGTGACTTGCATGTCGTATGTTGCTATATGTTGCACTGTGGTCCATAGAGAAACCTCTCATCACACTCTGCACGTGCTCACAGCTGCTGAGGACAATAAAGTAACCGTGAACCTTGAATCCCATACTGGGCTTCCACAAAAAACACATACTGACATACAGTACATAAAATCAGTATTTACTATAATGTCATTTGTAGGTTTTTTAAGTTTGCTTTAGTATATTTAGTAAGAATTTTGCACGGTACTGTACATCAGTCACGCGCAGAGGTCCATTGAATATATGTGTGAACTATAGAACAGAGTCGCCATCTAGAGTTCAAGATTTAGAAAAACCTCTGCTGTACTGTGCTGACAGGATTTGTACACTAGGAGGCGCCACAGTCCCAGTGCCTCTTCTCTTATTGATTCGTTTCAATCAGGATACAACACAACTCCTCTGAAATTCCTGGATCAATACAAACCATTTTATCCTCTTGTATACATTGAATGAGTTTGTAAAAGACAGTCCATTCTGATATCTACAAAAAATGATGATAGTATCATGATTATATAATCACATCTAGTCAAATAGAGTTTTATTGTCATCCCAGTCATATAGATTTAGCAAAGATTTAGAGACAAAATATTGTGTTTATGAATTATAATTAACATATACATATACCTTCATTAAATACATTATATACTTACAATGTATTTAATTGCATGAAATTACATTTAAATGGAGTAATTACATGTATTAATTAGGATATTGCATATTATCATACAGTATCTTATATAAAAGATTAACAGAAAAAATAAAATGAAATAATAAATAGAATTAAAATGAAACATAATGAACGTATGATTCGAAAAAATCAATTTAAATAAACAAACAAACAAAGGCATAAATCTGTGTCGATCAGAAAATCCTGAGATGGGCCTGCTGCCTTGAAACCACCTAAAAAGGCCGTAGCATCCGCCTTTTTAGTCATAGCAGCCACCTAGAAACTACCCAGTAACCATAGCAACTGCCTAGAACAGGTTCTTAAATTTGACAGAGGGGCCAGACCAAGAGCATTGTTAGCATGTTAGCATGCTTTGTGGCAAAGTGGTGGCTCATATTGTATTCTTTGAAAACCACAACAGTTTCCTGTCATGTCAGATATTTAGCCATTGTTCGGACATAGGTGAAAAAATATTTTGCTGTTCACTCCCTCTTACACACTCGGCATTCACGGTCCACTTCTCTTTTCTTTGATCAGGTCATGTTTACTATGGGGCTCAAAGGGCAAATCCAAAACTATTTTTTAACCCCAAGTTGCTCCAGGAGACTGTCCCCTGTAATTAGGGAATGGAAACCACTTTTCTGCTAAATACTGTAAATGTAATTTAAACTAGACTGCGTTTTCAAAATGTAAAGTGTGCTTGCTCAGATGCAATTAGTCATTTAGGTATTATCTGACAGATGTATAGGTGCAGTATTTCAGTTAAATAGTGGACATAGATTTAAGCTACTTTACAGGTTTAAGAAACAGTTGAGCACTGATGTACGTCGCTCTGGATTAGATTAGATTAGATT